>WBMZ01006459.1:0-61278 GCA_013400975.1 Atrichornis clamosus
GGGCCGGGGGCGGGCTGGGCGGCGGGGCCCTGCCGGGGGGGCTCAGCCCCCTCAGCCACTCGCCGCCCATGGGCACCCCGCTCTCCATGCACGGCCCCGGCAGCTACGCCGGGCACCCGGCCGGAGGGCTGGTCTGCGCCGCCCAGCTGCCCTTCCTGCCCAGCCCCGCCGTCCTCTCGCCCTTCGTCCTGGGCTCCCAGACTTACGGCGCTCCGGCCTTCTACACCCCGCACCTATAAGCCCGACGCTCCTTCCTCCTCCTCACACCCGGCTCCTTCCTGCCGTGCCCGCCGCCCCTTCGGGGTCCACCCGGCCGGGCTGTGGGGGCCGCTCACCGCACGACTGCTCCCCCTCTCCGCTCCCGAGAGAAGCGACCGGCAGCGACACCGGGGGAAAGGGGCAGCCAGGTGTTCCTGTCGCCCCCCGGCTGCGACCGACCCCGGGGGGATGAAAGGAGCGGCCAGAGGCTGCCGGGACTCCGCGGGCGGCTTCCCCGCCCTCGGTCCTTTCTACGACCCCTTTTGTACGCGATGTGTCCGGACTGCGCTGTTGAGGGAAGGAGGAGGAAAAACCTCCCTCCCCTGTGTACATACAAGTAGATGTAAATCATCGTTACCTGTATTTTTATTTTCACCGTCCCTCGTTGCTATGTGGGTTTGATTAATTTTATTATTTTTATTATTTGGATTTGTTTTTATTCTGGTCTGGCTACTCCTAAAAGACTTTAAAAAAATATTATGTACCCATTTGACTCTCAGGGTAAAACAGAGAACTATCGGTCCTGTCGCTCGATATTGCTGAGGCAACGACGCGCCGCTCCCTCCGGTGACCTCACGGTGACGACGGATATTTTTTACATACGTCACTCTCCAACGACCCCCGAGCCCGGCCGAGGCTCTGCGGATCCGCGGGGCGGGGGGTCCCGCCCGAGAAGGGGCGGCGGGGGCGGCTCCTGGGGCGCAGGGCTGGTTTTTTACGTTAATCATTTCTGTATATTTCTGGTTGTTACAAAAAAAAAAAGTTTTAACTTTATAATTAATGTATAAGGTGAGGGAGTAATGAGCAAGAGGTGGTAAAGAAAGCACTTTGTTTGCTAAACACTTTAAATCAATCAATAAACTCTAAAGAAACGGCGCTTTCCGTTGTGGCAAGTCCCTGCTTTTCGGCTGAATCTTCTTTGTAAGACAAGTTTCCTCTGGAAAACACCTGGCTCATGAGACGCTCGGAGGGATGTCTTGCATCATCCTTTTTTTTTCGTTTACTCTGAGAGAGTATATCTTAGACACGCAAATATACTTCATGCTTCTTGTACAAGAGAGGGTATGTCCCTTCTTAGTTTCCTTGTTTGCATTTTCTTAATTGGCTTTGCCGATTTGTGCAATATTAAGAACAAAAAAATATTATATAAAGGGAGAATCCGATATCTCTGCCATGTTTCCGTTGACGGGGAATCCGATATTTTGGATTTATGTAAATTTAATAAATCGGCTCTTTCATTCAGATTCCACCACTTTAAAAAATAATCTTTTCATCGCCGTTCCGCTGATTACTTTAAACTTGTATCAAAGTTGGTCTTTTATAATCGATACTTTTTATTTCAAAGAAGACGTCTCTAACCGCTGTGAGCACCCCGAGGTGGCTCCCGCTGGCCCAGCAGCTCCCAGCCCGCTGCCGCAGGGACGCTGTTATCCCGTTTCTCCACTTCCCGCAGGACCCCAAAGCTCATGCTAGGGAAGAGTTCTCATTTTCCACTAGTTTTTTGTATTTGTGAGTTTAGTTGGGGTTTTGTTGTTTCGGGTTTTTTTTGTTTTTTTTTTCCCTCGGGGACAATTTTCAGAAACTGGTGTTTTCCGGAGCGATTTTGGGTAACGCAGAGCGGGTGAGAGCCGCGCATCTCCGTCCCCGCGGGACCGGCTGCGGCACCCGCCTGCGCATCGCTGCCCGGGCGGGGTGCGCGGGGTGCCGGGCATCGCTGGGGTGCCGGGGTGTCCGGGCTCCGCTTCCCGCTCAGCTCCTTTCCCCTTGTTCCTCCCGCTCCCCCAGCCTGGCTCCGACCTGGAATCGCTCACGGCCGGGCGCTCCGCAGCCGCATCCCGCTCCCGCACCCCCGCTCTAGAATGAAATTAAATGTTTCAGTCTTTCCCTGGAAATAAAATCTGCCGCGACCGCCGATGTTAGAGACGAGGGGGGAGTGGAGGGTCGGTGGTTTCCACTGCGCGGTGGGTGCGGGGTCCAGCAGCCTGCGGGAGGGGCACGGAGGATGCAGGATGCTCCGGGTTCTCTCTTCCCTGCGCATAGAAGCGTACAAGCACCAGAAGTCTCGGACCAGACTCAGAAAATAAGCACTTTTACAATGTTCTGAAGTAAATTTTCAAGGAAAGTATGACTAGTAGTAATGCTTGGAGTACTGCTCTGCACAGCTTTTACTGATAGGGGAAAGCCAGCTAAACTGGGAAACAGACACTCGGGAGATTCTCCCACACTGCACAACTGTGCCATTGCACACCAAGTCTGAGTAAGTGCTCCTAGCAGCTGAACTGTTAGCTCAGGTGGGGCATGACACAGCTGAATAAAGGGATAATTCAATCCCTCTCTGCACTACGGGAGCTCCAAATTGTTCCCCACCGTTTGGAAATAATTTGGCTCCAACAGGAGCTGCCCAGAGCTTCAGAGTACCTGATTTTCCTACTCCAGGCGGGTTAGCATCCTGCCAGTGAAACCTGTTCATGTGAGTATTATTACTCACAGCTGCTGGATGAAGGAGTCTGTTAGCCTGAGATTCCCAGTCATTAAACGCGATTTAACAAGGCTGCTCACATTTTATAGCAGTGCTGAAAACAGAGCTGCAGGTATCTTTCTCAGCATAGTTTAGGAGGTTATTGATAACCCTTGCTCCAGTGCCTCATCTAGAGGTCTGAGCTCATACAACTCAAGATCAAAACTGCAGAGCCTCAGCTCTAGTGTGTCTTCCCCAGTGTGCAGCCTGTGCAGTGGTGCAGGGCACATCCTGCGCTCTGGTCACAGGTACTGTCTGCATGCACAGGGCATTTAGAGCATCAGCACCAAAGAGACAACTCAAACAATGCTCCCTGAACCTCAACTCTGCAGCTGGCTCACAGTGTTGGATCAGGCTGTGTGGGTATAGACTTGACAGTGAGAAGCATGGTGGGATCGACACAGGGCAGCTGTCGAGAAACAGCCCTGGCGTGAATGCTCAGCCCCAGGTGTGTTAAAGGCGCTCACCCGCCTGAACCTCCTAACTCCATCACCCGCGTTCCTGCTCACCGGCACTCTGGCTCTCTAGGAGAATGAAAGAGGGCTTGATGCAGCAATTTGGGGTCGTGCTACTAGTCACAGAAGGTTCCCACACCGACCCCCCAGCAAGGCCCAAAAGCCGTTTCCATGTGGTGCCTGCCTGACGTACCTGCTGCGCTGCACACAGCGCCGGGTGCTCCTGCACGGAGCTTCTTGGAGCTGGTTTTCAACGAGTCACCAAAGAGCTGCAGACACCCTGGGACAATGCAAGTAGAGCATAATGACTGAGGGGGCGATGGTTATGACACAAACATGAGGTGTTTGCTCTGGTTCTTTTTTTTTTTTAATTACTTTATTATTCATTTATAAAATTTAGTGTTAGGGGATTCAGAACATGGAACACATTCAAGAGGACATTTAGCAAAGCATTTATGTGATACACCGAGCAGCACATTCGAAGTCTGATTCAGTGTGGTCAAGTGACATCTTTGGCACATTCCAGAGATGATCTGGGGCATCAGCATATTTTTGGACTAATTCCCATGAGGTCAATGTTAAATCCAAGGGTGCAAACTTGTATCGGTAAGAAAAGATTCAGATATTAATTGCATCTTACTATTGTTCACTATATGAATGAATGAGGTTTAAAAAAAAGGAAACTGCATCTATTTTACTTCATATATTTCAGCTTATATCAAACAAGTTTCACTTGTTCATGTTTACTCAAACAACAGTAAAATGTAACCAAAATATCAGAAAAAGGACATAAATATAAACAGATACATTCCAAATGATTGAGAGAGAACTGAAAATATTTTGCAATATTTTGTGCCATTGATTACACTCAGAAGTCAATGATGCCACACCAAATCATTGGAAACCAGTTATGTACTATCACCTGCAAAAATTCCTTGTATTATTTCCACTTGAGCAGGGAATATAGGTGCAGTAAGTTAGTTTTTTTGTATCTCAGACCTTCTGTTTCAGACTGAACTCACAGTCATGTTACATATTTCTAGTCTTATACTGCACAAACAAAATACTAAAATGCTAAAAATAAAGCTTTGTCTGCATGCAATTAAATCAATTTCCCAAAAATACACCATGATGTCTGCATGTAGTCCGCCATATTAACAAATATCCATTAACTCCTGTATTACATGATTAAATAATTCTGTTCAAACACAGTTGAATTTAAATACTCAACAGAACATTCTTTTACGATGTCTGGGCAGTTCTGGACTTTGGGTTCTGTCTCAAAGAGTATAAACAAGCAAATATGGTTGTCTTTAGAGCCTTTCTTAAGAGCAAATAAATTTTTTTTCTAGTATTGAAAGATTTGCCAGACTCTGGAAGGTAAACCAAGGCAGAGAGTGGACACTGAGAATGAAAGGGACAGGCAAGTAAACCCAGGGGATCCAAATCAGTTTGTCTCCCGAAGTGTGTTTATATAAATGGTTTAAATACACCACCTTCTTCTCTATCTGGTGCTTTTCTTCACTTCTTTCCCCTCTGCCCACACTATCGTGTTTTGTACCACATGCTCACATCAAACAGACGTCTCAGGTGGACAGAATAGGGGTTGTCACAGCGAAAATAACCCTGACACTAAGAGCTCTTTCTCCTTTCCTGATGCTGTCTGGCAGGGATGTGAATGCCTCCTACAGAAGCCCTTTAAAACAGGTTACCACAGCCTCAGAAACCTACAGCTGCTAGGTGCCCATTCAGGAGAAATCCTGTTGATGCTGGAAATCCAATGGATGCACCCTGTATCAATAGAGAAGCACCAAGGACACAGAGCATGGTCAGAACACAAAAGTCTGGACACGCAGGGTCAGGCAATATCTGTATATTATTTACCAATTTATTCTTACGACGTCACAAATGTTCAGCTAGATAAAACTGGCTAGTTCCACCCAAAGTGCTAGACTTTATTTTAGAATACATCTTTTAGATTTTTTTCTCTGCAATGACACGAACCAGAAACATTTTACAGTGACAATGCAGGAGAGATGACACCACAGCAAAGAACCGCAAGTCACAGAAATATTTATGTGGGGTGAGGGCTGACACAGTAAAGATTCACCCCTTTCAGTAAACTGCTGCTTTTTTCAAGAGAAGGAAAATAATTCTACTAACCCTGGTACAAATAAATCAATTATTGTTCTTTTTCTTTCTTCTTCCCCCCTCCACCCCCCATAACCACACACATACATTACAAAACTCATCCTGCACATACAGGGACTCTTTCCTGTCTTTTCACTGTAACACAGGTAGGACAACAAGCTTTATTTCCTATTCCTCGTTTCCCAGAGACTGCGTGAGGAGGAGAGAAGGAAGGAAGAAACCCTTTGAATGAGCTGCTGGTAGGACTCCTCCAACTCCTTGTGCTGACTGAGGGTTTGTAGTACCAAGCTGCTCTCTCTGTGACCTGTTAAATGTTTTGGGATTTGTGATTAAGGATGCTCTTTGGGACTTCAAGCACCAGCACTGTGCCTTGTAGTGGTGATTTGGACTGAAATACTGTGTTGGCCTTGAGCACACTTGCCTGTGCTGCTTCTGCTTCAGCATTGGGGAAAATAAACACTCGTGCACATGAGGAAGAAACATTTCATTTCTGCCCTGGCAAAACTGTGTGGCAGACTCTCCTCCTGGTGCTGTTAGCCTTCAGCTGCCAGAAGTACTATTACAAAAATTCAAAGATATCCAAAAGCGATTTCCAAACAAGCATGGTCATATATTATATTTCCATATACCTTTTACAGTGGACGAGGATAAGAGTGGCTCCACAATGGCATTAAAAACACAGCAAATTAATGGTGGATGCAATGCCAACACCTTGTCATTATGCAAATTGGAATGTCGGCAGAAATGGTTATTCAACAACCCCTTTCAAAGTAACCAGACCCTAATGCTGCTCATTACATCTAAACTAATTAGCACCACATTTAACATTTTTTAATAAGATTTTCCTTAACTCCTCAACAGAGGGGTTTCCTGATGCCAATGCAAAGACATATGAGCACTTGGCACAGGAGTGCTGGGGTTTGCTCAGGGCACTGACAGGCAGAAAAGCAAGGGGAAGTCTACCCAAAAAGCCAAATTACAATATTTAAGTCACACATATTTAGAGATGGAAAAACAGATTGCACTGGCATAGAGTCTAGCTCAGTTTGCCCAGGTTCTGGTGCAGCCTGTCACTAGCACAAACATACTGTGCCCTCCTCCCAGCGTGGCAGAGCCTGCTCCCCCACCACTCTCCTGAGCTGGCACAATTTAGGCTCTGTACTACCCAGACATAGCTGATAGGAAAGGCTCAGCTAGGACATGAATCCATTTCTTTTTCTACTCAATCAGCTTTGAAGAAAAGGAAGAGGAGGGAAAACATCAACTCAGAAACATGAGTAATTAATAGCTCTCTCTCCTTCTTTTCCTTCAGGGACAGTATCTGATTCCCACACCTGGAACACAATAACTTTGTCCCACAGGTCACAATTTGTCCAGCTGCCAGACAGCCCCAGCTTTCATCCACGTGTTTTCTAGGGGATGTGCTAAGTTTTGCGATCCTTAGCATCTCTCCCAGCTGAAGGGGTGGGGAGATGTTGCTGGATGGGAAGAGTGCAGACTAGTCTGATCTAGGCTGCTGCTCTCAGGCCTTTCCCACCCCCTTTCTTAATTCCTTCAATTTCTCTAGAGGATTTTGAATTGGACCATTACCACATCCACTAAGAGGGATGCTCCTAGGGCTCTGAACGGACCAGCAGAATCTAAATTCTCTCACTAGGCTTTCACCACCTTTCTCTGTAATCCTCCTGTCTCCCCATCCCACAGCCTGGCAGGTGCCTAAGCTTGGCACTGATGTGGCACAGCTGCAGCACCTTGGATCACACTTCCATAAAAACAGCTAAGCAGGGAGAGACTTCTGGGGAGGTTCCACTTTGAGCTCTGAACGTGGTTCTAGGGGACCTGCATTGCAGTGGGTCTCTTGCCTGAGCTGTGGTGTTGATGCTGTGCTTGGCTTTGTAGCTGATTCTCGCCCTGATCTCTCCTTGCTGACGGCTCCAGACCTGCCTTTCATCTCGGTGGACCTTCAGGTAGCTGCTGACTGGTGGCTGACTCTGCTGCTAGTACCAAGATTGGTATTTTTTGTTTGGGTGTGTGTGATGGTGCCTTCATCAGAGAGGACATTGCCCCCTCCTGTTTCCTGCAGCTCCTGGCTCACCTCTCCCCGACACCTCAAGTCCCTACTCTGTTTTTTTTCTTTCTTAGCTGGCTATGGACTAATTTTTCCCTGCACTCCCAGTACTGTGGAGTTTTCCTTGAGCACTGCTTGGGGCAGAACTTGCATGTTTACAGATGCAATTTCAAGTGTTATTTTCACCCTGGAGCAGGATGCTATTAATTGTTTTGGGTATATTTAAATGTAGCTGTCCCTGTGCACCCTAGAACAGACATATGGAGAAATTGCTCTCCAGAAGTTACCAGAGTAACACCCTTCTCTCAGGCTTTGGTGTCCAAAGGGTCCCCAGGGGTGATCTTCTAGCTGCTCACAGTACCTATGAGGAAACTCTCCTGAATCCATGAAGTTCAGTGGTGTTTTTCGTGGCAGGTGTCTAGGGAATAAGGATTCAGGTACACTCCTCCTTTGCCCTGGTCTGGGGGCTGTAATCTCTCAGGATCTCTCTTACTCTCTGTCTAGTTTCCTACATGAAGCATTTTTACCTCCACTATGGCTCAGTTTCAGTTCCCACAGGGGAACAGGTGAAGAGAACTGTCTCCTACCAGCTCCTTTGCATTTTATCTATCGTGGTTTGGGCTGTCCCCCAAGCCAGGACATGGCACCGTCACCTCTGAGGCTGAGAAGGGACCCGAACTCCCCCTCCTGCCCACCTGCTCCAGCGTGAGAGCTGTTAAGTGCACCCCGACCGTCACTGCTCAGTTACAGTCAGTGACTTTGTTAAAGGTGTTTGGGAGGGGTGAGGCATTCCAAAAGGCGTGGCTTTGAAGCTCGATTTTCATCACTTTAGTACTGCTGGAACACCCGGAGGTCCTCACCTTTCCCGATGCACGACCGACAGAGATTTACATCAGCTCCAGGACTGAAAGCATTCCTGTGTTCAGCAGCACCAGGTGAGCCCCACAGGCAGGAGCACCACAGCCAGGCATGTGCAGAGTGTGGGACACCAGCAGATGGCCACCTGCCTCTGCTGAGCTGCTGTGGTACACCTCAGCTGGGATTTTCCTGGCTGGGCTCCAGAGATTCAATACCTCCTGCTTTTGGCTAAAAAAACACCCCAAAATAAATTTTTAAAACTATAATTTCTAAGAACTTTTTGGGTTACAGTTTTCTAACAGAAATTTTCAGCCATACCCAGGCTGCTAAAGCCAAGCCTTAAGTTTAGAGAAAATGAAATCACAAAGTGCAGAAGATGAGTACAGGCACATCATCCTGCCTCAGAAATGTGGGAGGGGGTGTGCTGAAGGACTGCTTTTATTCAGAAGCCCTGCTCACAAGCTCCTTTATGTCACTAAATGCTTTGTATTAGGGGGCCAGACCCTTCAACCTTAAACAGCACCAAATCCATACATGCCGTAGTCTTTTTTCCTTTCAGGCTTTTACATCCCAGAAGCAACCATGTGCTCAAGTAGGAATAACCATGGAGAAGTCTCTGCTTTCAGTTGTTTTACCACTGAAACAGCCCTAGTTAAAAAAAGGATGACTCACTTCAGCTCTGAGTCCCTTCAGACACACAATATTCAACCTGTATTACAACCATTCACCTGAACAGCACTCCATGGCCAAACCACCCCAAGGTGCTCAGGTACCTGGAAATCATACACAGTATCCCCAGTAAGCAGAAGTACCACTGCAAAGGTGTTGGACAAGTTATAAAGACAAAACCACACACAGAGATTATGTGAACAATATTTGTATTTATTTTTTTCCCCAGAAGCCCTGAGGACGGGAATAGAAAAGTTCCAGTAGAAATGCCACAGGGAGAGTTGAGCAACATTTGAACTGATGAGCTCAGAGAATTCAAACTTGTAAACTGCTGGAAGTAAAGTGACACACAAAAAGTGTGATGTAGCTAAAAAGTAAATGGATCTATTTTGAACTTTAAAGGGTTTCTATTTAGTGACGGTATAGTGGATTTTGTGAGAGATGCATTTTTAAAGGCATCTTTTTTTCTGAACTCATGAAAGTAGAGGCAAATTTAACACACATGTTGGCAAAGGAGGTATAAATTACATGAGTCCCTTAGGAAAGAGAAAAAAAACCCCAAACCCCAAAAGCTGAACATTTTACCCAGAGTATGTGCAAATCATAAAACATCTCTATCTCATGCATATTTCAAATAATTATCAACTTGTTAAATGCATTCCATTCTATGCCACCACATTAATGTTCAGTATCAATAAGTTAAAATTGCAAACAATTAAAAAATGACACCTGTAAAAACGTGTCCAGCACAGTATTGTAGTGTAAATACAAATATCTTTGATTAAGGGTTTTTGCAGTTGCACTCTTGTAATAACAGAAGGGGAAAGGTGATTAACAATTTAATTCAGTGCATAGTTAAACTGGTTGGCAAACTTCTCATGCTTCCTTTGGTCCACCCGGTTCATGGCTTTCACAACCCGTTTCATGGCACCTCTGGAAGAGAAACAAAAAAATAGCAACAGTTACATTGAGTCTACTCAATCTCAGGGAATGTTTATGAATGTTGGGGGGAAAGATTAATCACTACCAGGCTTCTGAACATGGCATTGATGAGGCTGAACAAATTTGTCTTGCTAACTAAATTAGCTGCAGCAATATAAATAGTTTAATTCAGCAATGATTTTATTAACAGGAGTAAACAAATTCAAGTCTTTCAGTTTAATGGCTGTGCCTTCCACCCTTCCAGCATTATTTCTTAGAGCCACACAGAGCAAGTTTGATTTTCAAAAGTACCTAAATGCTCTCAGGGAAAAAATAACTAAAAGTATCTAACAAGATCTTAAAAAATTGATACTTAGAAACCCTTGTGAAATCTAACCCTCAATCTAGAATGTTTTTGTGAGGGAAGGGTTTGCTGTTCACTTCATGTAAGCTCATTTAACAACGTTTACAGGTTGCTAAAACCCTGTTTCATCACGTGTGAGCTGAGTTAGACTTTTTTGCTCACACCAGCAGCATCCCCATTCCTGAGCAGCAACTTTTAATCCATGAGCACAACAGTAGTTTAGGAAGACACCAGAGATTATTGTGTATCTCTGTGCAGAGCGCCAGGCTAGTGCTGCAGAAGTGCTCGGAGTTTAGCACAGTCAGGACAGTCTATCCAACGCCTCATTCACACACACAGTGGACGTGGGATCTCTGCTGCCTCGGGATGGGCAAGCATTCGAGCCTTCTGCATCTCCTGCTGTGCTTGGAGAAGGCTCTGGAACGTTCTGCAGATTCAAAAAGGAAGTGAAGGACCTGCAGAGCTGTTAAGCTTTCTGGTGCTCCTAAACCCAGCGAAGGCTTGTGGGCCTGTTGCTGCTCTGTTGGCCACCACTGTTTGCTCCCAGTAAAGATGTGCCCAGAGACCTCTTTTGGGAGGGACTGCTATGCTGCTGAGCTGGGTAGGTGAAGACACCTGCACTTTTTTTCTTCCATAAACTTTTGAGTGAAGATCACATCGCTGAGGTTTTGAGGGTGAGGAAAATGATGCCTAGTCAGCAGGAAGAGGAGTAGGAGGTTGGCATAAAAGGCACAGAGAGAGTAGGCCCCAATATCCTCTAACTGGTAAGGCAGAGGAAGGGGTTCACCAATCCAGAGGGGTAAGAAAGCAAAAGAAGGGCAGCAGAAGCAGTCAGGAGAATGTTCTGTTGTGAACACCTCCCCCTTCAGAAACTTGAGCAGCTGCTGTGCACAGGTGAGGGCACCGTGCCTGGGGAGTTTTGTGCTTCACTGGATACTGTTTTTACTGCTTACTTTAGATGCCTCTGGCACAAAAGCTCAGCTATCTGAGGCTGATGTTTGCAGGTGTGCTCAGCTGTCCCCCTGGCGCTGTTTAGGAAAGGTGTTATCTCCTAACACACCCCCAAGTAAAGACCTGAATGCTGTGCTGACGTGGGAGGTACAGCAGCTACGGTTTGAGGGACTATTTAAGAGCAGGGGGTGTCTCCTTTGATTTCTACATCAGAAATGCAGCAGGCAAGTTCCACAACACAAAGTGGATGGTTTCAGGTCCCGTGCTGTTAAGACTCTATGTTGTCACAGTCTGCCTTTACCACTTCTGGAGATGTTGTAAGCTGTGCAGGAAAATGAAGACAAGATGTGCACCTGGATAGTGTCCCCCAGTCTTTTTCAGGATCAGTCCCTACACACTATTCCAGCTCTGCTCCCATGTTTATCTCTAAGAGGCAAGCTGACTTCTGGTTTGGTAACTGCCCTCTGTAATGGTTTCATTTACAAAGCCATTTTGAAACATCGAAAACAGAGGTTTCTTCTTAATAATGCTCTAAATGGTGGGATTAAAGATTTTCTCATCAGCAACTGCAGTGAAAACCAACATTCTGAAAAAACACCTTGGAAGAGGTATACTTTGAACAAAACTCTGCCAATAAAGTTACCAGAGTAAGGAAAATGTGGTCATGGTTTTGCACTTCAAGTACTACCTAATTGGTAGGAGAAAAGTGAGCCTTTAGCAGTGCAGAGTGGCCTTGGCACTTTCATGTCATGTAGGTTTTACATTAGCACCACTGGATTGTGCGATACTGTAAATGAAATGAGATCCCACTTTGATGATCTGTGTGCAATTTCACTTAGCTTTATTGGCAGACTGGAGCCTGGGTTTATCACCTATACATTTCAAGTAATTTGGGGTTGTTATAAGGAGCCAAGGTTATCATCTTGTTTAGTGCTGCAAAGCATGAAACCTATTAAAAACATGACAGGTTTGATTCCCTATGCCTGGCACCAACACACACTCAAAATCATTAGCACAAACTGCAGTAAACCATGATATGAAATTCTAATCATTAGAACTGTATGTTTCTGACTTCTAACTAAGACCAGGTGACATGAGAATTTCACAGAAAATGCGCTATTTCCGTAACTAAAAGCAGCGTGGATTTGGCTTTCTTATTATAACCATGACATCAGAGAAGGGAAAATAGAGTTTAAACAAATATTTTGTCCTGGATGCTGTTCACCTCATCCAGAATGTTTAGGGAATAATACACCATTAATGATTTTACAATAATAATTCTGCTTTTTTGATTTGACAACTTTACACTTTTCACCTTCCTTTGACTACTTCATTTTTGACATGTGAAACTCCTTAAATGGCTGCAGCTGCTTCCCATCTGATAAAGGCCAGAGCATACTTAGGCAAGTTTATGTTGTAGCCACATCTAAGCAAGAACAGACATCAGAAATGGCATAACAGAGTGGATGTAAGGAGCTACTGTATGTTCTAAAGCCCATTCAGTAGTGGTTGACAGGTTACCACATCCAACTGAGCTGCCAGGCCTGACTAATAAATGATCATCCAGAGAAGCCAACCCAGCAATTAAAGGGTTTTAAAAAGATGGAGGAAGGATGAAATAAGTCATAGCAAAATTTTGCAAATTAGTTGAAAATCATTTTCAAATAAATAACCTTGATGATCAGTACCTGCTACTTTTTACCCTCCAGACATATGGAAGACATTCCTGCTCTGCAGTTAGCCAAGAAAGCTGTTTAGGAAGTGCATGTTAATGTAGGAACAGAAAGTACTGTTGAAACAAACAAACAGTAAATTAACAGGCTTCAGGGAACAGAAGCATCTTACTTATTGAAGACTTTCTTCTCAAGCCGGGAACGAGAAGTGTTAGCCTGTTGCTTCAGGTCTGTCAGATTTGGATATTTTTGCTTCTTCCCTTTCTTTTTCTGTCCTTTTCCATTGCTTTTAGAGGAACCAAGATCCAGTCCTGTGGCAGCTTCAACTTCTCTCATGAATTCTGGATCTCGCCACTCTGTTTAAAAGACAAAACGTGTGCTTTGAACTCCAAACCCAGGGAGGATTTGCAGTCTCCTAAGGAACAGGTTCCTGTCACCAACGAGCAAGGGCAGGGTCACTGTGCTCTGAGTTGCAAACACAAAGGAAAGGGAGGATAAAGCAGTTTGCCAAAATGACAGATCTCAATGAAGAAGCCCTGCCAGTCTGGGGCTGGTATTTATTATTAGCTGCTCTGGATAAAACTGTTCTGTAGGAAGACTTAAGTTATTGCAATAGCACAATAGTAAAGTTTCAAGGAAGCTGTTCCATGTAGGAGAGGTGGCATAAACACAGTGATTATTATTTAGAAATTGAAAATGCCATCAATGTAGCTGGAGAACTTATCTGCAGAAATAAATTCTGAATAAGCTTAAAAAGAAACCTAAAATAATAGAATATATCAACTCTTGAGCAGAGGTGACAACATCGTGACTTTTTTGCCTCAAAAATACTTGTTTTAAAACATGAACTGGTATCTGACACCTAATTAAAATTCTTGAATAGGACAACATGACCCTGTTGCCATGAGGCCCATTTTGCATCTGAAAAAGATACTACTTTCTAAGTACCCCACATTTCCTCAGTTTAATTATCTACATCAAGTTTCTTCTCTTGACAACAGCACAAGTTAATTTATCAAAACAAAAATTTATTTTACATTTTATCAAAACCTTAATGCTTCAGAATCCAGCCATACACTCTAAGTGGATTCTTATCCTGGATGCCACCACATGCAAAAGCATGAACAATTTAGACTGTGAACTCCTTGAGGAAGCTGTGAGCTTTCACCTTTAGTGCAGTCTTGTGTATCAGAACAAGGTAGCAAAGCACAAAGTAAAAAAGTGGCTGGAGGATGGACATCTGCAAGGGGAAATTTAGAAAAATAGTGTTGCATTCTAAGGACTTTGAGCATATGGGTTGGAAAAAAATGCAGGAAGTACCATTTCAAATAGAACATGGTCCAAACTCAGCATAAATGCCAGAATTCTGTATTTTAACAACAGTAATTGCCAGTCATTTGTCATAGTTTCCCTTATGTCGTCAGCCTTTCTTGCCTGCAGAAACAGTAACACCAACAGTCTACTACTCTTAGTTAACAGCTCTGTAGATAGAGAAAAATAAATAGTCCTAAAGGACTATACAACTTCATTTATACACCAAGATGGTCACTGAGTGTGAAAAACACTGGTAACAACATTTCGGGAAGGTCAGAGGCAATGTCTTCACTTAAGAACACGATGTTACGGAATACCAGAGCAATTTTCCAAGGAAAGGTTAGGTCTAACCTACCATCACACGTGAAAGCAAGGACTGATTAAAATCCAACATGCCAAAAGCATGAGGAAAATGAAGCTGTTCAAGAGCTGTGCAGGAGGCTCACAAAGGGAGAAAATAGAACGCGTATATTTGATAGATCATAAGACCTCACAGGCTTTTTTTTTTTCTTCTTTGAAGTGAAGGAATACAGAACAGCGCAATTCAGATACAGGAACGATTAATCCAAGATTAAGGAAAACTGTCTAAACAGTTTATCTCCCAGTAATAAGAAGGCGTCACAGTTTAGGAACCCCGTGAATGGAGCAATTGTTTAAACACAACGAAAAAATGCCAGCATCCAGTAGAGATGAAATGAGCATTTGAGTAAAATGAAGGAGCAATTTAAAAGCTTTTGAGAAAAATCAATAGAATGCCAGGGAAGAGCAGGCTTTTTGAGCATTGATGGGCCCCTAAAGCTCTTCATACATTGTTACTGAGTTTAGCAGCAGGGAAAAGAAAATTACACAGTTTGCAGGGGTAGGCGGGAATCAATACTGTAGTTAGTAAAGAGATGCTATTTCACATCTGAGTGGCCAGCGGCCTGCCTTCACCAGCCTGTCCTGATACCTGTTTGTTAACAAGTCACTAAGGGCTGAAAAACCAGATACTCTTCAGGGTTGACACAAAAAATAGGCACTTAATTTGCTCCTGTGTGCGAACTATTGGAAAAGGATGAACGCTGCAGATTAGCGGGTCAGCGTAATCCCACCTGATTCACTGTTGCAGGACTGCAGAGCCCAAAGCACCATTTGTGGACATCAGCTGGAGTTTAACATTTTGTACTAAGATAATAAATGTAACTGTTTCCCCCTTTAATCACACAAAGATAAAAATAAATCTCTTTCCTACTGGACGGTAGGTTTAAGAATAATTTTGGTGCAATACAGCCACTCAGTTGATCCCCAAATTTTAGTGTTTTTTTTAAATTTTTCCAACTGCCATCACTAATAAATGATGTTGTCAATTAAAGCACTCACAGCCCAGTGGGTTCCCAGTTGTGTATTTTCCATTGCAGCACTGCTCAGACCTGCTTCAAGAACTTTGTAACCAAAAAGCCCCCAAACCAAACACCAGTGAAAACCAACCAAACACACCCTTCTAAACCACCAGCAAAAGACTATTTTAAAAAGTTGATGAAAATATTCTAAAGCAAATATAAAAATAGTGAGGCACAGGAAAAAAAGCAATAAAAAGCAGTGGATAGAAGTATTTAGTGACATCTAACTTTAGAAACCTGGCAGGTTTTCTCCAATAAATTAAGTGCCACAGCTTGTGCAGTACATCCCCAGCCAGATGGGACGGACCTTGGTGTGACATCTCAGCTTAACAACCACACTCAATAACACAAGGAGCAATGCCAACACTGTGTTGGGACTAATATACACATCCTTGTGGACCAGAGGTGAGAAGCCTCTAACAACACCAAGCTGACACTGTAATAAAAATAAACACTATGTCTAGCCTCAAGCAATGGCAATTTCACAGGAAAAAAAAATCAATATTTTTCAGTGCCAGTGATTTTTATACCAGAATATTAGTTTCTAGTTTGAGATTTCAAGAACACCTACCAGTTTAATTTGCTAATTTTAGTTTGTCATAACCAAGCTGGGAACTTTCCTTTTTAACACAACATCCACACCCCTGTCCTGGTTTCCCTGGGGCAGTCCAACAGTGTCTGTACTGGATGCTGGTTTAGAGCACTTACTCTGCCTGGAGAGGGATGGAAACTACCTGCAAACGCAGCACTTTGACACCTGCAAGTACCAGAAGGTGTTCAGTAATTGCTGCACTGATGTGGTGCTGTACTCACCAAGCACAGTCACTCAAAGATGGCCAAAACAGTAATAAAGGACACTGGGTGGGCCAGTTGTGTTTCAATGCACATTCATTTGACATGGACCTTTTTGAATACAGATCAACAACTGTTCCTTAGAACTGTTCTAAAGAAGTTTTATGGAAAGTTCAGTAGCTTCATTAATTATATGCATTAGTGTCAAACACCAAGTCAGTCAGACCTTAAGAGAGAACTCCTTCAAGGGAGTATAGTACAGGATATCAAAATGCTAATGCCTATGGGTGAGTTTAATTAGAATGCAGAATACTCACCTAGAATAAATAGCTTAAACCAGAGAAAACTAAGACCTGCTGGAGAAAGGTAGATTAAAGAAATGCTTTGAAAACAAATCTGTCCCCTCCAATTATACGCTATGTCTTTGCTGGATAGATCCCTCTCTCCTGTCTTCCTTTGCAGTCCATCAGCTTCCAGTAGGTTCCTGGTTGCAGTCCCCCAGGTATCTTCTGTCCATCATTAATGAAGGGTATTGTACACACTGAAGTGCAGTGTAGAGTTGCAAGTCTCTTATTCCCTTGGAAGTCTTCCTGCCTGTGCACTCACTGCCTGCTGTCTTCCTCATTACCTGCACTCCTCACCTAGCAGTGTGCACCCTGGCTAAAAAGGCCCAAATAATCTTGGGGAAGAAAAAGCCTTCCCCTCCACACCTGAAAGCTGCAGCCAGGATGCAAGGAGAAGGTCAACAGCTTTGTTGCCCACTCCCAATTGTTTAAAAACAAAATCCAGAGTATTGCAGAGTAACACATTAACAATTAAACAGCAGTGCTCTGCTCGCTCCCTTCCTCAAGCCCATCACAAACATTGTGCCTATCAGTATTTCCAGACTAGTTATAATGCCAATAATGTAATGCCCAGTAAGGTGAGCACTTCTGTAGCTCAGAGTATTTTCCAGCAGTGTTGCACAGATGCACAGCATAACAAGGCAAAAAATTCTCCTTCTAAAACACAAGTAGTAAGTGAGCAGATACAGGAAATATAGAATATGATAGATATGAGTAGATACAGGAAAAACAAGTTCCCAAATTGTGACAAAAAGCACACCCTCCCAATATCTGTGGTAACAGAATGATCCTAATAATATTATCATTATATTGCATAAATCACAACTGTTGAGGGCCAACTAGATTAGGAAAGGTCTTTGCAGAACCATAGGAACAGTTATTGTCAAGCATTTCCCAGGGAATAGGTCTAATCACCCTTGATAAATATTTTCCTTATGACAAAGGCTGTAACTTGTCTGTCTGAGCAGTGTTGGGGACATTACAATAGCCACTGGAAATAATATTAACCTTATTCTGTCTACACATGTATCCATATTTATCACATAAGCAAGAGCCACTTCAAATGAGCTGCAAATTAAAATCAATAGGAATGCAAATGCGAGAAAGTGGTTAGGAGCAAAACAGGTAATAGGTATCTCCCACTTCTGCCTAGTATTTTTTTTCATTTTTATTTTCTTTAAGAAGCTATGCAGACACAAACCTGGCTGGGCTGCTTGCTTCTCAAACTTCATCTTTTCTTCTCTGGCTCTGTCCTCTGCATTTACAGGAATACCAGATTCATCTCGAGGTATTATCTTTCCATGGAAAGGGCACTTGAGAAAGAAAGGAGGGAAAAGAAAATCTCACGATTTTTGAATGAAAAGAAAATGTTTATATTTTATTCAACATAGACTTAAAGCTGGACACTGGAATCGAGCAACAAAATTACACTTGATTCCACTCCTCTTTAGAAAGCATCAGGAACCCATAAACACTATGTGTTTAGTATTCAGAATCTCAAAGATTTAAGCTCTTCTTGATACAAATATCCAGTTTCAAGAGATCAGGTAGCACATCCTGTCAAGCCTGGAACCAGGGCACTCCTGCTGCACTGTATATTGTTTTTTCTGCTATATCCCTACCCTGTAACAATACCATTGCAAGTATTGAAGTGCATTCAGATCCTTCAATCTCAGATAATACAACGAGAACGGGGATAACAGAATGAAGTATTTAAGCAAAGTAGTTATGCTCAATAGAGCTCGTAATTTGAGGCTGTGTAGAACTTAGCTTTCATAAAACTTAATTTGTAAATAAAATTTCTTTGCCCCTCAAACATACAAGTTTCTAAAAGAAGTTAATATCAAATACACCTCTAAATGAGGAAAAATTTTTAGCAAAGAACTAACTGTCTCTGCCTTACTGCCAGGTACTAATACAACACAGTAAAAAATAAAATACAAATAACCTATAATGAATGCCAAAAACATTTGAGAGTTCTTTAAACGTTTAGAGGTTCTTCACCAAAACGATGTTTCCCATACAGAGCACATATTAACAATGAACTTCTCCAACACAATGTTCTACACTCCCTTAAGCTATTCTTATAATGTGAAATACATTTTAATGGATGTTTTAAGGAGATCTTCTCCTTGGAAGTCATAACTTGATGCCTACCTTAATCCGGTCTTGTCTTTCGCACAGACTTCCATCAGGCATCGGTGCTCGACATTTATGTTTTACAGGTTCAAACTTGCCAGCAAATGTTATATATCTAGTTTTTAACATCTCTGTTATTTCTTTATTTTCCACCTCTTCCTCTACTTCACTGGGTGCCCAGAATCGATGCTCAGATGTAAATCTGGGAAAATAACAAATGGAAATTATTCACGAAGTTGTAAGACAACACACAGAGATGCCATTATCAACCTGTGCTAAACTCACAAGTGAAAGGAAGGGAAGCTTTACTAGTGAATAAAAAACCTCCTGGGAATCTACCAGTCTTTCTTATGACTCCTATATTATGAAGGTGTTTTTAAAATATCACCAAAGTCTGTCTAGTATTGATTTCCTGTTTAACTTGCTAAGCTATTACAAGCCTTAGCTTTAGTTCATGATCTGACATCCAGAGTCAGTTATCCAATTTCCAGATTCAGTGAATAGCTTTGTAATTCTGTACTTAACATTCTTCATAACAAAATACTTCTATGATTAAACACAGAACACAGATCAAGGAGGAAATAGTTTGATCTTAACTTGTCTGATCTTATTCCTGGTAGCTGGACTCCTGCAGCAGCAGAGAAGCAGAAGCTGAAATCATCAATAAAGCAATATACTGAGACCTAGGGAAAGTGCAACCAATCAGCCAAGCCTTATACAGATTCTTTCTTCCAGCTTCTCCTAAACATTGTCCATAAATCTGAGAAATTATCATGTGTTCCTCTAGGAAATTAAGCTAATCCATTGAAAATCTATTTTAAAATTAGAGACCTTACCTATATTTACAGGCACATATAGAGAAACAAAGATTTTCTCAACAGTATTCATATAATTTCATTTTAGTCATCCTAAACTGCCGATAATCTGTACTGCGAAACAGGCAACCCCAGAGAGTAATTACCTGACTCATTTTAGATGCTGATCTTAGGAGGCAATGACTGCCCCTCTGGTGGTAAATGCTTCTTTCTCCAAGTCATGAAAAGAAATTAGGGTGACCAGCTTAAGCTTAGAGATCTAATTTTAAGACATCTGAAACAACAACAATCCCAACCCAAATTTAAGGAAATATGAAGTTAAAGAAGAAAAAAATACAGCTAAGCTAAGGAAAAAAAACTGCAGTCTGCATGTCTGCTGCTCAGAACAGGTAAAATGGACATACCTGGACGACAGATGTCTTGATAAGGAGAAAAAATTCCTAAAGGACACTTTACAATCCCTTTCTTCCACATAGTTCTTTGACCCAATCAGTTCCAGAGTTATTTGAGAGGATTTTCTCTACCCCTATCCAATTCCTCTCACTAATATCCATGGATGTCATTCCTACTTCTGGAACTTTGCCTTCTGCAGACCGCAGAGCCATATATACACGAACACTGGCTTCACTCATCACACCAGTCTCAAATCAGCAAAGCACATAAGCCAATACTTGAAAGAATTACTTTACAGGGCCTGAAGAGTTTTGATGAATTTTATCTAAGCAAGTTTTCAGCAGATGACAAGGAAAAAAAAAAAAGTAGAGGAAAATATCTAACCTTAGCAACCTACAACATATATAGCTGCTAGTTTTACTGCTATAGTTGACAATTCAAAACTATGTAAAGGTATTAGAACTAGGCTAAAAAAGGGATTAAAGAAATTTCAGAGCATCTCTATGATTTGCCAAGGCATCAGAAAAATGTTCAACAAAATTCTTGTTAAACAGATTGATTCTATCCAACAATTTCTTCATCAAACACACCTCATTAGTGCCAGATAAATGCTAACCTGCCATAAAGCATAAATAACTTTCTTCTGGTAAATTAGGGAATAAAGGCAAAAGAGTTCCAGTGGAGGCTGGTTCAACACAGTAATATGTTTCCACAACTTCTGGTTAAACATAAAGTTTTTAATTACACACTTCTGCGAACTGTAGTGTAAACAAACTAAAGCCCTAGGAGTCTTTCCATTACACCAACATTACTTTAGTCCAATATTTGAATGGTACAGTATTTTAGCTTCAGAAATTATGTGGCAAGATTGTACAACAGACAGTAAATAAAAAATTGGCATAAATTTCTTATTTGCTTAGTTTAATGCAATGCTGAAAGCAAGATGGACTGCTAGCTCTGTGTCACTAACCTTGCAGCCACCAGGAGGGGAAAGCATTCCTAAAGAGACACCATACAGAATTTTTACATGCATGGTAGTCTTACAGAATCTCTCAGTAAAATTCTAGTGTCCTTTGGTGGTCTGAACTCCCCCACCCTCTAAATTATCAAATTACAGCTACGTGAGAATGAAGAAGCATTTAACAGTTGTGCATTTCAACCCTTCCAATTAGAAAATAGTAATATTTAATAATTTTTTTGTCCCCCTTCCCCTAAATATGCATCCAATAAAAGTCAAGAAAATTATGTTTTACCCTATGTATCATTGATCAGTATTTGGGGACTGGACTTAAAATAGCCTGATTCCTACAAAGATATTAATAAATATTATTGCTCACAACAAGCATGTAACTTATTTTCTTCCAACACGACTTACAAGCAGGTGAGAGAAGAATAAAGCAGTGGTAATTCCCAAAGTTTTCTTGGGAAGTGAAGCAACATTTTAGACAGGCAGATACTTGTTTGAAAAAATAGTGCATGTGACAAGCAAAACCTATTTGCAAGATGGATTGGAAGGGGAACAGATAATCAACTAAAAGATGAAGATCAACCCCTCACACTCATCGTGTTCCTGACCCAGGTAAGTAACTGAAGCTTTAATGGCAATGGCACAGCAGTACAAGAGGAAGAGGAATAAAAGACAAGTAATGGTTAGGTGAAATCTAAGAGAATGACCAGCTCCTGGAGAAATGTTGGACTCTTTCAATGAATTTATAATTATTCTAATTCCTAATCTGATGGGAAGCTTATAAAAACATTGAATAAATATACATCCTAAACCCAAGAGATCTTGAAGCAAGTGCAAAATGGGCTCATTCAAACATACTAGTCACAGTCAGTGCTGCACCAGCTATTTAACTCTGCTCCTAAGAGTAAGCTAATTTAAGTCAAGGAGGAGGGTAGATGAATTTGGAAGGTCCATGCTATCCAAAATATATCTGTCAAACTGACATAGCAGACTCTACACACTACAACACTGCAGTATACACTACCCTCTGCCCCTGCCAATAAAAACCCCAACAAAACTTCTTTAGAAAATCATCTTCCTGGTAGCTACATTCCCACTATCAAAATCTTAATTTATTATTAATGCTGTGATTAAGTAAGTGCACTGCTAAGTAGGTGAAGGGGAAAGACTTTTCCCCATTAGATTTTGAAAATTCAAATTCCATATACATCCCATATGTGTTCTCTATTTTTCAGTTTGCTTTTTTTCCCCTAAGCATCTTATAAAGCCAGTATGTGTGCATATAGAAAAGTTAAAGGACTTGGTCAAGAACTACTTTAATTTCTCGGTAAGCATATTTTATACCTGGGGTCAATGGTATTGTGTGTGCAGAGTTACTTAAATTATCTTTAGTTAGAGGGGCATATCTGTAGTTATAGACTATACGGTTCAGAAGTGTGCCCTCTATTTTATTGGGAAGCATAAAAATAAAACAGTACAGCACAAGGCAGACAGGCAGTGAAATATGCTTCTGATTTCACTTATGACTTGAATAACTCATTTGCAATGTAAAATAAGGCCCTACTACCTTTTTGGCATTACCATAGACAAATGCTTCTTAAAGCCCTGATGAAAATCTTTTTATAGGCTTTGAAGAGCCTACATCACGTGAGAAGGAATCCAAAGCTGTCTGTCTGTGGTAAAGCACTGTTATGTATCAAATTGCACCTGGTTTTGGTAATTTAAAGGATTCAACATTTTATGCAATCAGGTACAGGGGCAAAGAGTTCTTCTTGCTCCTTTCTGCCAATGCTGTCTTAGCACTGTGATTATGGGTTGGGGTTTTTTTGTTTGTCTTGGTAAGAAAACAAACTAAGTTAAAGTAATACTGCTAAGAATACAAGAGTTTGATTTGCAACCCAGCCAGTCAATGATTTTTGCCTTTTTCAAGCCAGGTATGGTATAAACTGATACCAAAGTTCTGGTGGACTTAAAGGAAATTTAAATACAGAGGAAGGACTTTGCATCCCAACTTTCATTTAAAAATACTAAAAGGGGTTTAAAAACTGACTGCTAGAAATAAGTTCTGATGTACACGCACCACATCTTCTCCCCAGCTGTGCTAAAGCTTTCCCTAAGTCAGCAACACCATGAAACACAAAACCTCCCAGACAGCAAACGAAAGTGAAAGATCCAAATTCAAATCCTGTAACTGCCGAAAAAAAATTGTGTGACTGAATAAGCATATCAATTTCCTCAGTTACCACTGTGTAAAGTCAGGAAAAACACCCCTGACACTTCCTCAGCCTCCTACCTTGCCTGCTACTTATTTAGACCTTAAAGTCTCCAGCTGAGGGAATGTCTATCACACACTTGGCAGAGCCCTTTGCATAAATGAGGTACCAACTTAAATTGGAATAACTCACGACATGCTGCAAACATAAAAAGAGTAGAAAAAAATGTGCTGCGAAGCATCAAAGGGTATTTAATTAGTATCACATCTTCTCAAAATAAATAACATTTAAAGGTAGAATTTCTGACTTTGTTTATGGTCCTACAACACAAAGTGAAGAAGAAAAGTAATTATCAAAAGAAATAGCAGTAACCCTGCTGCATGACCTCTGAGTACAAGTAAACCTATTTATTTGTTTAATTTGTCTTAAAAGAAAAAGAGCATTACTTGAGAATCTTCCCAGCATTTGGCTGATCCTCTCCCCAGTAGTGAAGATCTAATCCAAAAGGCATGAGGGGAGCTTTAGCTCTTTCTTCTAGTTTTCTTCTCTTACTGTCAGGATCTTCCAAGGCTGCTGCCTCAGTAGTTGCAGATTCACTGGAGAAAATTGATGAGAAGTCTTTACAGAACAGCAATGATCACAACAACTTTTTCTCTGTTTTCATTAGATTTTTTTAGACCAACACTAATATTACCTTAGATCTGTGACTACAACTACTTGCAGAAGGTTGTCTTTTTTTGAAAAAAAAAAAAAAAAAGACTACAGGCCGTAACACCACACTCTCTCTACAGCTCACTGCACGTTCAGCTGGTGCTGGCTGACACATATCCCACTGTGGGGGCAGAAGCCAGAGATCTGATGGGGACAGCAGTGGATCATGCATGTTGTACTCCAACACAAGCTACAGATGTGGTACTGGAAATCTCAGTTCCAGTTTGCTAGGTTTTGGGGCCTTTCCTGGCTGATGCAGAAGTATCTTTCCAGAAACATGCCACTAAGTAGATGACTCCAGACTTATCCTGAAATCACAACTAATGCTAGGCAAGGCTGGAGTTTCACCAGACTTTGAACAGGATTGGTCATAAATATGTCTTTGGAAGCAGTATAACACATCTCCAGGCAGCACTGACAGCCTAAGTCTCTGGGCATGAAGAGATGGTTGAAACTATTTGCTAATTGAGTATCAGGATATGTTCTGTTTAGCTGCAAGCAAAATTCATCCAAATAAATGGGGGGGTGGTTGTTAGCAAAGAAGGGAACAGTATATTTTCATAAAGGCCATTTACACCAAATAAAACTCCAATTGTTAAGCAAAGAACATAACACCCAAATGAAACCAAGTCAGCCTGAGCAGCTTGCCTGGTCATGAATGCTTCTCTGTGTGCTGTCGTGACTCATGAACACAAGAGCAAGAGGTTTGTACAAGAATTAAACAAAGATAACCTGGTGTGAGGAGATGGTAACTGTGGTAGTTTGTCTCTAATAAGTTTCAGTGTGGCAGCTGCACAGGTTGGATCAAGTTCATCCTCATTCCCCTTCAGCTGGGTGCGGGAGCTCAGTGGAGCTGCTCCTGTTGATGCCTTCGCCACCGGCGCTTTTGGAGGTGACTGGGGTTCAAGCCCTGCAAGAAAACCTTGATGCTTAGGAGTGATTCACTTCTCCCACCCTCACAGTGGGGCCAAACAGCTCAGGGTGCTGGCTATGACTTCCTGCTTTCAGCTTGCAGTAGACAACAAGCCCACTCAGAGTGAAACAGAATTATTTAGAGAACATTTGTCTTTCACACACACTAAACCACACAAGAGAAAACAGCTGAGTGCTGGCAGGAGCAGGAAGTACACCCACAGACAGACTGCTTGAGAGACAGCAAATGCCTGAGCCACAGCTGAGGAACAAACCCTCTGCAAGGCAGGACCGGGCACTGATGTTCAGCACCAGCAGCTCAGTGGTGGGGCAACTTAATTACTTTATACAGCCAGACTAGAGAGTCAGCACGGACTGTAAGGATGCAATTAGACTGGCTGAGCAGTTAGACAGCACTTGCCTCCACTTCCTGAGTTGGGGAAGCAATTCTATTAGCCAGCAGTAGTAAGAAGAACTTTTCAGCCAATGACAACTAAAATTAGAAAAACATGACCCCTCCCACTAATATAATACACTATAAAAAAACTCAGAAAGCATTTTTATAAAATAATTTACTGACATGCAAGGTCTCATCCCTCAAAAAAAAATCCATACATTTTATACAACAAGGTCATGGTTTCACAAAACTAAAATTTTCAGCAAATTATCTGAGCCTTTTTACGACGAGCAACAAGTTTATCTAACGTGTTTTAGTCATTATTTAATTGTAACTTCTGCTCTTTTGCCCAATTCTAGCCAGCCCTGAAGCTGCACCCAGAAGTATTCTTGCTTTGTCAGTCATTAAACGTATCAAGTAGAAAAGGAAAAGCTAACGTGGTTTCTATGACCTGCCCTCTGAGTAGGAAACTGCAAGACCCACAGCAGCAGGTAGCTTTGATACACAAAATATTTTAATGTCACAGAAAAATGTTTTCCACAAACAAAATTAGAACAATGTGCCCTGACCCACCTCTCCACCTTATAAAGGCCTTCCAGTAAGTCATCCTGACCTTGATTCATTGGCACCACTCACTCCCTTTAACCCATGGGGTGCAAACTGCACGGATGGCACTGCCTGACTCGAGCCACAGGCCAAGGTGCTGAGGTGGCCACCTCTGAGATCCAGCCCCTAGGTACACATGGGTCTACATTTTCCAAGTACCTGGATCAGAAGCTGAGTCCTTGTGCAGGGAACGACATCTCATCCTTGTTTTCCAAAGCTCTAAGTCCAGGCACTGAGAAGGATGCCCTGTCAGTCCCCTGTTTAACTCAGGCCCTGGACATCCTCTCTCCAGAGACAGCTGACAATCCTAATTCAAAATCCAGAGCCCATCCTGCTGCTGGCTGGTGATGCTGCTGCTGAGCACACCTGACACTACTATTCCCTTACTCCTGCCCACACCACACACCAAGGAGAGCTGGGAACTCTCCACATTCTCCAAAGTCAACAAGGCTTTAAAGGATACTGCTAAAAATCATTTAAAGGACTAATCTGTGCATTGGAAAACAGTCTCAAAATTAGCAGAAGGAACAGGAATAAGGGAAATGATAATTACATATAATAGGAAGGATCTTAGCAGAGAAATATCTAGGTTAAATAGCAACAGAAATTATCTCATTACCCTTATTAGGCTGAGGACTTGCTGTTTAAGAGGGATAATGATGTCTCCACAAAAATGTTCTTTTAAGTAGCACTTCAGTGAAATAATAACGCAAGAATTTTGAATGTATGTCTCTGGAACGGGGGCAGGACAGGGCTCCATCTCAGCTTATGTCATAGGCTAGAATGGGAAAATGCCCTTCTCAGGTGCTTTGTATCAAAGTGTAGCAAAATTAACCCAATGGATTGCTATAATCACACTTTAGAATCATCAGTATATCAAAAGTAAATTGCCTTTAATGAGAGGAACAGTTATGAACAGGGCCTTCAGCATGAACAAGGTTAACTGAGAAGAAAATTTCATGAACTCTCTCTGTAATGTAGAATTGCTTAGATTGTATTTAGCATTTAAACTTTTTTTCTCCTTTTTTTTTGTAAGGACCCTTCATGAAAAGCATTGTTTAAAGCGAAGGTTTTGAGAGCACTTGTATGGGTATTGTTTACAAATAGCAAAAA
Source organism: Atrichornis clamosus (assembly GCA_013400975.1). Classification (NCBI taxonomy): domain Eukaryota; kingdom Metazoa; phylum Chordata; class Aves; order Passeriformes; family Menuridae; genus Atrichornis; species Atrichornis clamosus. The sequence continues at coordinate 26,982 of WBMZ01006459.1, forward strand.
AAAAAGAAGATAGCAAGTTTGTGTCACTCACCACACCTTATCCTCAGAGAAAATCTGTTTTAAAAGTTCTCAGAAAACCCTATTTTTTTCCAATTTTTTCCTATAATGTTTACAGAAAGTGTAATTGCTTGTTCAGCACACTGGTTGTGCTGAGGAGGAGGGGAACAGCCAAGACAAGCAGTCAGCAACACACAGAAAAGGCAAGAGAGATAAACGGACAATGTGACATTTAGACAGATAAAAATCACATCCAAAAGATCAATATAGGAATTCTTAAGAGTTACAAGAACAAAATATTTTCTCATTGATTTCTTATTTTAAACCATTAACAGAAAAATAGCTAAAAGTAAATACACGAGGACATCAGTAACACCACCTCCACTGTGGAGTTTTTAAAAAGTATTTGTGTATGAAAGTAGTTTTTGCTAACAAGATTAAGACAAGAGTCACCAGGCAGACAGCCCCAGCTGAACGGTGTCCAATGTCAGGGTGGAATTGCTTTGTTCTGCTTTTAAGACATAGATGGGATTAAGTACAGTTTTAGAAGTAATATTCCTCTTAAGAATTCTGCTGTTCTGTGTGGTTTATTTAACACAAGTACAGTACCTGGGCTCAAATTGTTCCAATAGTAGCTCTGAGAAAGGATCATAAAAGTGTTTAAATCCTCCTTTTTGTTTAAATTGACCAAATGGCACCTATTTGCCTGAAGCAATAAAGTAGCCCGTGTTCACAAGATAAATCGATAGAAGGAAAGAGAGAGGCTGGGGTTTCAGCTGAAGTTGGGCTGCTGAATGCTGACATTATTGATTTTAGCTAGTTCAGCTGGCCTTGTAATTAAAATGTAAATTTGAGAAAGAGATTATGTCCTGACAGAAATGGTGGGATTAGGGGGAGATAAAAGCCCCTCAGTGAAAATTCAGAGAAAGAGCAAGCACAGGTTTCCTCAGCTGTGTGGATTTAGACGAAATCAAGCTACTTCAGATTCACTGGAGTTTAATTGAAAAAACGGAGATAGAATATAAACAAGTACTACAGACTTCAACTTTCCTGAAAAAAACCCAATAATTTCAATTTCCCATTTGTTGAATCTCAGTCAAGCCAAGTGTTCGTGATATGTGTTAGTACAGATACTCTGCCAGATTGTGAGGAAAATCCAGCAGTTCAGGTACAATATTTCCCCACTTACTCCATTGTGCTCACAATGAAAATGCCTGCTGGTATTTTACTCAGGAAGCAGGATAAGCTTTACTCCTAAGTGAACGGGACCTTGCAAAGCTTCCTGCATATGGACTTGTAGACCAGAGGATGCTGAAATGCCAGAAGTGGCTTTAGCAAATATTCTCAGAGCACACATAAGCTGTGTGTACAGAGAAACTTACCACATAGACAATTGCACATCTTAGTATTTCTGTATAAATTATACTACTTTTAAAAGTCTTTTACAAGGAGTCTTTTACAATCAAAGCTTGTAAGCAATCCAAAAAGATTGCCACTTGCTAGTGCCTTTTAGTGCAGCTATGCTCATTTTTATTTATGTGAAATCTTGGAATTCTACTCTGGAAATTCAAATTAAAGAAAAAAGATAACTACGGTAGTTAACGACAAGAGTTCACTAACATTACATAAATACTTTGTTTGCTTACTGGAATTACAGAATACGCTAATTTGGTGTACTGTTCCCTCTCATTAATTAATGCCATTTGTTACTGTTTTACAATCATAGTTAAGAATCAGAAAAAATCAAAGACACAGAGCTTATATTAAACCCTGCCTGTACCTTACACTGTGGCTTTTTAAACTTCTTGCTGATGATTTTGCAGCCATTGCACAATTCCTCTGAGGGATACCACTATCACAAACTACTTGAAAGTATATCAACATCTTGTGCAGTGAGTATTAATTTCCAAGAACTTTAGCAGAATTCAAGTATATCCCACGTCCTGTTAGATTTTCTGGGAACCTTATTTACATTTTCCTTAGAATGAGGAAAGTTTTCATGATCAGCTGTTCAGGATGAACCAGAAGAAGTATCTACAGTCAATACTTCTACATAGATGTAGAAGTATTTTGTTGGAAGTGATAATCATGTTTTTTCATACATGTGAAAAGTTATCTTCATTCCAAATACTGTATTACAGCAGGTTTTACTCATTTATTGTCCTAAGTGTAGCTAGGCCTCTGTAGGCTCAAGCTGTGCCAAGCGAAGTTCAGGTTGGATATCAGGAAATATTTCTTCACTGGAAGACTGGTTAAGCATTGGAACAGGCTCCCCAGGGAAGTGGTTGAGTCACCACCCCTGGAAGTTTTCAAAAAATGAATACATGTGGCACTCTGTGGTTTAGTGGGCATGGTGGTACTCAGTCAAAGACTGGACTTGATGATTCCAGATGTCTTTTCCAATCTTAATGATGATTCTGTGACTCCATGTAGAACTTGTGTTAGTCCATATACAGACAGAGTCAAAACACACCAATATAATGAGGCAATCTCATTTGTAAACTTATAATTAAATACTTCTAATGTTGTATATGCTGAGAAAAAATGAGACCACACACACATTTGATTACAGAAGTTCTGGACTAGGGTTTTAACTTCAATGCTCAGTATCTGTTATCAATACATTTATGGTAAATCAACCCATGCTATTTACATCATGTAACAACGATGTCTGATTATTTTTAAAGGATTCATAGTAATATTAACAGAAGTCTTATTCTAGATACTAGGCTATTGTTTGGGCAGAGTGACACAACTGTATGTTATTTCCATTTTTCAAATTTAGGAAAAAGGAACCCAAATTCTGTCTATCCTTCCCCCTGCAAAACAAGATTTGCTTTTTCCCCTTACAGATGTTAGATAATAGCCTTATTTAGCTTAGGCAGTGTAATTCCAGGTCTCAAATTCAGCTCCTGAGAATGGTGTTTCATACACTGAAGTCTGCAGGTTTGTTTCTGCTGTGGTCTCCACTGAGCTGTCTATCCATGTAAAACTGTTCTCCATGTTCTTCATGTGCAGGAAGAATTCCTTCAGGAAGTTCCTGAGGTATGGAAACCAGACAAATCAAACCTGACTGAAAAGCTATTAAACTTCTAAAGCACAATCCAGACAAACTGAAAAATCACTATAGCAAGGAAGGAAAAAGCTTAGGTGTAATTTTTAATTTCCATTTAGCCAGCACATGTCTGTCTGTTTAAGGATTCAACAGAATTTCATCCCAAATAACCCACCTTATCTTGTGTATGCAGTACAGGCACCTGTTAGCAGCAGAAGCTGCTGTACCCACCCCACACTTGAGTTCTCTTACGTGCAGAGTCACCCTTGAGTTAAATCTACTTCATGATCCCTGCCATAACAAACAAACTCTCTCCTGCACAAGCCCAGACTCCCTCCCATTTTAAAAGTTATTACAAAATGTATTTCGGAAAGTTTTGCAAATACACCTACCACCGGGAAATCCTAATAATCCTAGTAAGAGAAAACCAAACAATGTATTTCCCTAAAAGCACTAATAAGCACTGAAAACAAGTCTTTCACTGAGTGTCAGAGATGTCCAGATGTTATAGTAAAATTAACACTAGGATTTGTGCTTTTCCCTGTGACTTTAAGAAGATTTTCATGTGTATTATCAAAATAAAAAAACAACAAAAAGCCCACCATGGAATAGAGGAAAACATAACTGTAAAGTTGAGAGATAATAATTCTGTATAACTAAACCCATTCTGTATAACTAACCATGTTAGATGCCTGCATGAAGGAATAAAAGATCAGTTTAAAAGCTGTCCCCTGCATGTCTTGGAGTCTTGTCAAGAGAATAAAACTTTTAAAAACAATATGCATGCAAGTCTGCTGCTTAGGTACAGATTAGAGTATATCTAGGCAACACAAACAAGTGCATTTTCTGAATAAATGCCCCAAAATGCATGACTTTTGCTTCAATCCAAAAGTTCAATCATGAATTAGTCTATGCAATATTGTATTGTTACCTCTAACACAGGCTTTTTCATATTCTGAGAAGATGCAAAAGCTGTAAAACCTCTCCACCTTTAATGAATGATCGCCATAGCAAGTTTATTTATGTCTCTAAAATGCTTGGTGAGAGCTGCACTAGCACAGCTTTTGTGGTCTGAAGCACTCCCACTTCTATGTAAAGAACCAGGTGGCAACTTCTCTACTAAGGAAATAGTGGTTTTGTACACCTTATTAACTCAATTGGGGTATAAGCCTTCATGTAGTTATGGCTTTTCATAGTAACAACAAAAAGCAGCTACTTAACACACAGAAAAGTATTGACTCAGATACCATCAGATTAGGAAAGGCAGTCTGGGGACATCTAACCCCAAAAAAGCACATCACACTGTGATGAGAAGAGAGTATCATTTCTGAAATGGACAGAACTAACCCTTGAGATTTTAGAACTGTAGCTTTTATCCCCATATGAAAGAAATCTCAAGCAGGCTTTAAGATTCAATGTGAACCACTAAAGTTGCTATCAGGGACCTAAAAACATTCTGGCTTAAGGCTCAAATACAAGAGGAATAATCTTATTAACCAGAGTTGAAATAATGGTTTGTGACTGTACAATCATTTCTTACATAATTTTGAATAAAGATGAAACTTGATAACCAATGTTGCTTCCATGCTAATATTCCCAAGTCAGATGGTTGTGTCACCACTTGTAAAACAGCAATACAACCTCCCTGTCCCCAAAGGAGTATTGCATCAGGAAGCAATGCCTGCACTGAGACGCAGACAAGAACCACCAACTGAGGCGGGTACTCTGAACTAGAGAGTTCTATTTTCACATGGAAAAGCACATCTCTCAAAACAGATCACTTCCCACGTGGTTCAGAGCTCAGCTGCAAGCCAGGCCAAAACCACCAAGGGCAGGAAGGAATCTCTCATGCTGGCATCAGCACCAAATACTGTCTAAGGCACAAGAACAGTGTCAGAAGCGGCACAGTTCCATCACTTACCTCAGCCACCCTAGGGCTTTACCCCAACGGAACCAACAGCTGGCCAGCAAAGGCTGGAATGTGGGAAATCTCAAGTGGAAACAAGATTTTATTTCTCCCTAAAGCTTTCTTTAAAATGAATAATGCCTCCATTTTTCAGGGCTTAGCAATACCAGCCATACAAGGGCAGGTCACTCTTCAACAGATATCAGCAACACCAGTGCCCAGCGACGAGGAGCAGAGCAAGGTTATGAAAATTATTTTCAGTTGCTTCTTTTTCAGCCCAATATTCCCTTTAGCAACATGGTGTACTTAAAGTGGCCCTGTGGTCCCCCAGGAGTGCTGGCTCTCTAGTCAGCTGCAGACATCAGATGCAAGTGTAAATAAGGATTATACAAATGGGAGGTCATTAAAATTCTGGTAATGCTAATTTGGCATGACACCTCTAATGGGTTATGTCTTCACACTTCAATTATCTAATCACCTAAATTCTTTTAACAAATTTACATTTCATTTTATACATCAAGATTCAAATTGACTTGTTCAATTCTACCTCTACCTTAACTGTACCCGTGCTCAATTCATTTATATATTTAACATCATCACCAATTTTGAGATCATCATCATCAAACACATATACACACTCACGATACGACTGCAAGTGTCTATATATTTATGCATAAAACTTCCCTTGTCTCTACATATATTTTCATTTGTACAAGTTTTTCAGATCTCAGGAGAACCATAAAATTTACCTTGTTGGTAAGATACAGTTTCATAACAGAAGTGAAAGGGGATAAAGTGACTTTTCAATCAGTAATTTACATGTCATGTTTCAATCCATTTCCACAGTCACGTTTTGCAACTTAGTTTTCCTGTTTAATATAAAAAGTTAACCTGGCTTGTCCACGAAAAGTAACAACAAAAGGAAAAAAACCTTTTAACCGTTCACAGCTTCCACATAATACTAGGATTTTATTTGATATGGAAAGTTTAATGTTCCAGTTAGAACATCCCACTTGCATAGACTTTCATTTTCTAAGCTCAAAGTCCTCATGAACTAGATGTGAACTAAGGAAATGCAGTACACCCTCACCTGAATCATGTTTAGATAAAGCCAAAGCCACTGCTGTGATAATTGCACTTGCATATGAAACCAAGAAGCACATTTAATTAGAGAGGTGACTTCCTAACATACCCAGCTCTTGAGGAGAACATGATTCTGTGAAATCAACGTATTATTGTGTATTTTAGTATGATAAATCACTTTTCTAAACAAAATTTGCCCAAGGGATGCTTATTTTGTTTTTATATATTAAAAACATGTGCAGAACAGGTCTCAGAAGAGCAAATACATTTCTACGTTTTCCTCATGAAGACCTGAAGTAATTACACCAAAGTCAGTTGGTTTATGCAAGTTATATATTGGTTTCTAAAATAGATTTTTGAACTCGTAACTAACCAGTTGGTCCAAGAAGCACTTCAGTACACAAAGACAGAAGAAAGCATGTGCTTAAAAGATTGCATGAATTATCTGGGGGTTAGACTTGATCTTCAGAGGCCACTTCCAACCCTAATTATTCTGTGATTCTGTGATTTTCAGGAATTCTGAGTTATTTTGAGACCTTTTCCTAAACTGGGAACTTACATAATAACTTTAAATGGCAGTAAATAAAGGTGAATATCTTCAGAAGCATCAGGAATTATTAATTTCTTTCAAAATGTTATTTTTAACTAACACGTCAGATAAAGAACAGCCAAGTGTGGCCATTAGCTCCCACATAACCACATGCATACAAAACGAGAGACAGGTTTTGTTTTCTGATTGACTGACTTCTTCACTATAATGCATTTTCCTATCAGCAATAGTTTAAACACAAATTGGGAATTTCTTAATTCATTTCATACAGATTTTTAAAATATCCCCAAGTAGATAGTAGGCTTGTTCTTTCATCCTTCTCCATGAGAAGGAATTCAAATAGCAGACAAGTACTGTTAATGTGATACAAAGAGTGGTAGGACACTTTATTTTAAAAAAAAGTGTGTCCACGAGGAAGATGGGATAAAAGGTAAGAGGTGAATACATTTCACTTCCATTGGAAGGTGACAAGTATAAACAGAACTTTTGCATGTTCTGATTCCTTAGGCTGCTGCTGAAGATCTGGAAAACGAGTTCTGGTGCCTGGAAGTATTACAAAAATAGCAGTTTGGGCACAAGGAATACTGCCACAGGAAGGAAAAAAAAACCTCGAAGAACCACCATAGATATGTTAATAAATAACCTCATTTGTTCATTCATTTATTACCACCACCAATGTTTTGGACTCTTTCATTGGTCACAAATATGTAAAGACATTTCTCACAACTGCCTGGAAGGCTGCTGCCCCTCTCTTCCATTACACTCCTTTTCTCAAAGCCCCACTGTTAACAAGAATTAGAATTTACTCAGTATTTTTCACAAGACTGATGTAGTTGGGATAACCAACATACACTGGTATAATTTTATCAAAATAGAACTTTTTTTTAATGAACAAAAAAATGAAAGGCTGTCCAGTTCGAGTTTGTGTTCTGGAGGCCTTCACCACTTTTCTATGTTCTCAAACACTGCACACATCCACTTCCCATTTCACTATCTCAATACTCCCAACTCCATTTCATCTTCCCCAGCTCTGTCTGACAGAATAAAAGCCTGCAGACTGTTTCAAGCAACACCTATGCTAAGAGTCATGCCAAACCACACTGCACTCCCTGCAAGCCAGTCTAATCCCAGACCTCCATATGGCTGATAATTTCCACAGTTTTTTAAAGACGTGGAGGAACAGAGTCACCTACCTCCTCCAAACAAACTGGAACCAGCCAGTTGGACTTGCTGAAGTCCTCAGGTGGGGAACACAGACAATCAGCACTGGCCTTCTTCCCAGAGTGTCCTGGGAGGTTAAGTCTAGATGGGGGAGATGGAATGTAGCACAAGCAGGACCTCACACCTGGAGACAACCTGACCCCAGTCACTACAGGTTGTTGTTATTGATCACCTGCTGTCTGTAGGCAACTTTGATGGCAGAAGACAGTAAAAAGGTCACTTGAGCTACATAATCCTGGGTTTACACAGGCACACCTCCTCGTTTCAGCAAGAAGAAACATTTGGCTTGTACAGATAATATCTACAGCCTGATTTTTATGATGTAAACTGCAGAAAAGTAAAAAATAAGCAACAGGATTGAAAAAGGCACAGTACAGCACCAGTCTTACACAAAACACTCATGGAGAAACGTAGGAGCACGACACTTCTTACAGGTTTTTAATTTCTTTGTGATGGCAGCTACCCTTCTCTACAATGTACTGAAATCTTGTGAGTCTTAAACTGTATAAAGTGACACAGGAGGCAGAGCTGCAGACTTCCTAAGCAAGATGTACAAAGACAAGGAGCAATACACTGAAGTTAAATAATTTAAGATGAACTTTCCTCAGTAACAACCCTCTCAAGTTCACAAAAACACATAATAAGTACAACTTTATTTTTAAATTACCTGCTTGGAATGCATTAAAAGGCAGCAAGATTGTATTTTGTCACCTGGTATGTGCTCAGTGGCTATAATTCTGCACTTGAAGGTTCAGCTGCATTTAACATCTTGTGATAGCAATAACCAAACAAAAGGAGCCACCTTGCAGAGCTGTTAAGTTGGCCATTCTATGGGAGGAAGTGGCTGTGCATCTCCAACTGCTATTAATGCAGGAATGCACCTGATCCTGTGTCACCAGACTGTCACCAGTATTTCTAATATTCAGGCTCATTTACAGCTTTACTTTGCTTTACCTTCACTCCCAGTATGTGTTTTGCACACTTACAAGCACACACGGTGCTACTTCTGGCTCTCAGCTCCAGTGGAACATGCTGGAATGAAATAAGCTGCTCATCTCAGTTGCTCTTGCTCCTGGAAGGTGTTTGTTTATCTGGAGCCAATCGCTGCTCCAGTGTCCATGTAATGACTTCCTCAGAGCAGGCAGAGATTACCCACGCCACTGATCACTTTATTACTTCAGAATGGCTGTTTATTTACTTTAGTGCAGCAGCAACATGCAGGGATAAAGCTTGTCACAGCTGGGCAAACTCACCATATTCCTTACGCAGGTGGTCTGGAATGTGGGGCTCATAACCTTCCTTCTCAGGGACCTCCACAAATTCATCTTCATCCTCATCGTCGTCATCATCATCATCATACGAGGCTTTCATCTACAGAGATATTTTGGTTGGATTTTTTTTTCTCTTTTTTTAATGTCAAGACTGTTTTTCATTTCCCTTCACATTGAAAATATTTTGCAGACATCCTGATAGCCCTACTGAGACTTCTCTATGTCAAAAGCATTTCCCTAATTATGTATTTAATCTTTAAGATTAGGCCTTTGTTTAACATTTTATCTCTAAAGCCATGCTGTATCCTAAGGGCTTCTTTAAAGCCCCTCTTATCCATTAGAACACATGCAGTTGGTGGTCTGAGAAAGTGTGAAGCTATAAAATAAGACCAAAAAATCTTAAAATAACATGAAGATTTTGACTTAATGAGCACATTACAGCATTACCTCTTTTCATTTGGATGATTTTACTCATTTAGCAGCACCCAAATAGTCTGTGGCATGTCAAATGGTATCACAAATTGTTTAAGGGCTCAAAACCAGAGCAGGAAAACAGGAGCAGAAGCTGATGAACAGCTGACCCAAATAAGAATATTCAGATCTCTATACTACAGTGGTTCACTGTGTTTCCTCACAATAGCACTAAAAATCATTTGATACACTCATTTCTTAACTAATTCAGTACATCCCAACCATTCATATCACCATCAGCACACACTACGATGCTTAAGACCAACAAAATAGGATTTTTTAAACGTGCACTTGGTCTGTCTTGCAATCTGAAATTGAGTATCTATGAGTACCTGAAAAAAAACTGATTTCCTACGAACAAACCAGGGTAATTCATCCACATAAATGGCTTCCTATATAGCATGTTAGCTAGCTACTACTGTATATGTGCCATCAAATCTATACTTTTTTTTCCTAAGCTTGTTCCACACCTGAAAATGATTTTTTTCTTCTAAGTTACACATAAGCTAAAAGAATCTGTGCCACCAGACAAGACCTGTACTAAGCTTTAAAATGGCAAATGCCAGCTACCCTAAAAAGGCAGCAGTGATGAAGTTTTATTTCCTTTGCCCACCTTCAGAGCCACCTAATTCCAAACAACATAATTAGCACTTTATTGTATGTTTGCCATGTGCTTTCACAAGGAAATAATCAGGGGTATCCACTAAATCCAACTTTAGCACAGGCTATCAATTTTTTCCACTTCATTGCAGCAACCCAAAGCAATAGATAAGGAACAGCATCGTTTTTACTATTTTCAGCTGTGTTCTTTACTTCTCTTAGTGCACCTGACTTCTGTTAATATTCATATCAACTACTCATCGTTACAAGCACCTGAGGATACTGCAGGTTTTGCCTGCAGCAGAATTTTCCCAATTTAATTCACTACTCTAATCTTGTGTCACAGCTGAGTTCCTTTAAATCACACATATACTCTGAAGCCAAAAATCTAGAAACTAATCTTGGCATATTAAATGTAGTTAAAAAGTTAAAATAAATAACAACTTTAAAAAAAAAAATCAGTCTTTCTTTTTGATCCATCTTATATGTAAGGTGGACTGAGTTGATTTCTAATAAAGAATGTTTATTGATACTAATACACAGATACACATTAACACGTAATGAATGGGTTGTACAAGTTAAAAGTAAGATTCTTCCCTTTTCGAAAAATTACTTTGTTTGAAAAGTTACTTTGATTTAAGAAAGCAGCAGTTCCAGTGAAAAGGAAGAGAAAAAAAATTTACTGTCCTGACAACTAGAGTTGATTTACTATTGCATTCTTACCAGAGAGCACGTAATTAGCCTGCATTTTAAAATAAAGGCTCAGCATAATCATGTTTGAGAGCACCCTGCTGCCAGAGACAGGTAAGAACCACAACGCAGTTGCAGTCTCAGCCCAATTATCCCTACCTCAAGAGCTGCCAACATTCAGGCTCTGCTGGTGGGTCCTGCACCCTGGTTTACTTTTCACTCCCTCTGCAATCATTTTTCCTCATTTAAAGGAAAGCAGCAATTCGGGCCATCCCTGGCCCTGCCAAGACAGATGCACACTGAGCCTGACCTCCTCAGCAGAAAACAAAATAGAGTTCTAATCAAAGAAAGGATCAGATGTTCCACCACTAATCACAAACTCCCCAAACCACTAGATTTGAAAGCAGAATGTGTCTTAAAGTACAACCTTTAGAAGACCTTCCCCATGGCCTCTAGAAAGAGAAAAAAATAATCACCATGTTTTGTACTGCACAACAGAAGAGGGCTAGAGATTGAAGTTAGTTAGTTTGCATTTTGCTTTTGAAATTCTCACACTTTTCATCCATTAGGGACAATTTAACTAAATTTGGAAGTAACCTCCAGCAAATAACCTCCAGTATTTCTCCAGCTACAAGCAGGACAACATCATAATTTTCATACTCAGGTTCCATTCTTTATCTAGCTATTAAAAAAGATTACACCAAGATAAAACTTGTCATAGATGATCTTAGTCTACAACTTTGTGCCATAATGTACAAGGTCACCAAATTTCACATCATAAAACAGTAAATTCAGTGTATTTCTTTAGTTTTTACTCAGTTGTTTATTTTTACAAATAAACAGCAACAAGTTTAAGGAATGAAATAGAGTCAAACTAATAGGAGGGAAAAAAATCAGTTCAGCCTGATCATTTAACTTAAGTGGCCGGATTATACCTAAAATAGCAGGGATATAATACCAGTACTTCCTTGCATATGTCATATAAGAGAGGACTAGAGGGAATTCAGAGTATTATCTTTAATTGAAATTTCACCCAATTTGTTCATATCACTGGAGGCACGTATCTCTCTGGACAGTAATATACTAAAATTCTGTGGACTTCACTAAACTTCAACTTGAAAACTGCATTAGAAGCAACTTTGCTGTATTACCTTCATGATCTAAAACTTCAAAGCACCTGAAAGGCCTGACAGAGAAAAGGCATAATCAGATGCAAATTCACTTTGTTTAGGTACAATCCATGAACTGTGCATTCAAGTACTATAGAAAACATTAATCATAGGAAACTGTAATTTTTGTTATCAGTCTAACACTAATCAAAAGGGAAACCTGTCACTACCGCTGACCTGTGAAACGTCCCAATTATACTCTTCAGAAATGACAGGAGCACTTAACTTCCTCACTGAGTAAATGACGACAATCAATCAAGTTTGAATAACAATGAGCCACGGAGCTGAAAATTATTTTTTGTATAGAATCTACCCAGGAATTTATGAAAGGTGAAAAGCAACCCAAGGTTTTAGGGGCATTATGGCTTTCAGCTAGTGCAGCACATATCAAACACTAAACAGAATTTATGTGTTTTAATTTTCTAAAAGGTAGATGTGGACTTGGTGCTACAATGCATAACATATAATGCCAGATTTTAAATATGGGGGTCATTTTCATAAAATATTATGCGTATTGTTCACACCCTTGAATTTCCCTGGGGCTTTCCATTAAATTTAGATTTCCTGTAAAAAAAATTAACTGCTTAGCTAACTATCAGGAATTAAGCCCTCTTTTCTCTTCAAACAGACATAAAGTCTTTATCCTGATAAAATCTTTAACAAGATAAATAAGTTATCTTTTTATCTTAAAATATTAAAGTTGTCACTCGTGGAAATTCAGGAAGCTGCACAGTAATAGTAGGTACTTATATCTCAATTTACTTCATTCCAGTGGTACTTTATCAGAACCATCTCATTTATGCTGGTTTGTTCCATTTCCTTTCTACAGAAAGCAGGAGAGCTCATGGGCAACATTATTAGTCAGAAAAGTATCTTTCTTTTTGTTTAAGTTCCACTTTTGAAGCATGAAGAAAGCTCCAAAGCAAACTCTATGATGCATTATGAAAGCTCAACCATCTACTATCTGTATTTCCACTATAGGTAAACTTTTTCAGTCAATTAAAAAAATAAAAATAAACAAACCACTATTAAATCAGAAAAAATCAATATTTAAGACAATATTTTAAGTGGCCAGATTAGTAAATTAGAATCCTTTTAGGAATGAATGGTTAGGGGACTTGCAAACAAGAAAAAGGAGACTAAGAAAAAACCAAGCAATATGACATTTCTAGTGTGCCATGTCTGAAGGAAAGTAAAGTCTAAGTGCAAATGATAAATACCACAATGTAAAGCTTTTCTTGTAGAGTACAGGATTAAATACCCCGAAGATTAGGCACACAATTGCTTGTTTCTCAATCACCTGTCAAAGAATCTGAGAAGAAATGTCCTGGTTTCAAATCCATTCTAATTATCAGGTGGAATGAAGAAACTCACCAACACAGGCTACCAGTCTTATCAGAGATGCAGGGTGAGCTGCCTCCTCTCTGCCTCCAGAGAATGGTCCACATGAAGGGAGATCAGACTCAGACAGCAGAGGCTATTTGCACCACCACTGCTCCTCAACTTCCATGCAGAAGGGAATTTTTATCCTGATAACTGCTCTAAAATGCTGACATTCATGTATTTATTTATTAATTTATCTAAGTCATAAAATGATGCGTTTGCAAAACTATGTGTTGGTTGTTGGTTTTTTTAACGTGGTGGTATCACTGACTAGACATCTCTATTCCTGTGAGAGGAAATAGGATTTAGCTAGGCAATTTCCAGATTCTTGAATTGAACTTATTTATATATGAGCATATAAGTTAGAAAAAGACAGAAAATATACATGCATTATTTTCACTGTAATCACTTAGAACATCTCCTCAATTCTCCTGATTTTCACAAAAAACTTAAAATAGTGCTGATTATTCCAACTAAACAAGTGCAATGAAACCATTTCCTCCCTAACTCATTAAAAAAAACTTGAAAAAACAGATGTTTCCCTATTACTCCGCATTATTAAAAACACTGGAAACAAACACTGGATGCCAGTAGAAATGCAATTGTTCCTTTTACTTTGCAGTCCCTGCTCCAACAGCCTCCATCTGTTAGTGCAGCTCGGTGTAACCAGAGCTCCAGTTAAAGGCCTTGTTCACCCATCCCCACCAGCAATAAATGTGAAAAAAGCCTCCACCCACCACTTGGAAAGATGTGACGAAAAGCCTTTGATCCTTTTCTCACTTCTATACAAATTGACTGCTACATTCTGTTAAGAGGATTTAAAAACCCGAGTCTCTGCAATCATAATTAAAGCAAGCAATAAAATTACTGAAATATACAATGCAATCACTTTATAGGACTAAATGTACAGCATCTACTAATTATTTTTAAAAAAGAAGGAAGAGAAAAGATAGCACATGAAGTCGTATCTACTCACTAAAACACCACTTGCATACTACAGCTGGGACCATTAAATAAATTTTGCATGGTCTAATTAACTTGGTTTGCAATCTCAATTACTTTTCATCCAAGAAATCACTTTTGTTCAGTTTTATGCGTGCCTGTTTCCCTTTTTAAAAAAAAAATGATGTAAGGCATCCTCAGACAAGTGAACTCTAAACTTCATTTGTCTTTCAGCAGGCTTGATGGCTATGCATTTAAAAACCCATTCTATCTTATAAACTAAAAATTAAATGTACTCAGCTGTGATGGTCGTCATTGCATCTGCTATTTATATGCTAATACCCTCACTGAAAGATCTTGCAAATTATTCCACCATGCCAATATCTCATGTGCATCTACTCAAAGCCAACTAAATATTTCTCTAGAAGATTTTGGTTAGGGAACCAGAATATTTATTGCCATAGAACCTAGTTAGAGGGGCAACCTTAAGTACATACATTTTTTATTCAACCGCAACACAAAGCATACTTCTGTCATGTTAAGTGAAATTTGGGGATATTCCATGTAAGAAAACAGTGACTGGAATAAAAATAACTTCTTCAGTGCCTGTTTGAAAAGTCAAACAGTGTCTCTTACATGTAAAGACAAGTTCTTCCTTTTCCATTCTTTCATATCATCCAATATAGGATGATATGGAAATAAATGCTGGCATTTGGACAGATTTTAGAACCATGCTTGAGTTTTCCCATGTGCAACACGAGGAAAACACAAACTGCTAACAGCTGTATTTATAAGGACCTCCCACATACACTCCCTCCCCTTCACTCCATGGTATGAGCATAAATTCAGACCTCGATGACTGCAAATTAGATATGTGGTCCAGGCAAAGCACATTTTATGTTTAACCGTAAAAGTATCACCATTCATTCTAAGTGCAGTTCCTCAACAGCACATAAGCATCTTGGTCAGGCTAACTTTTATTTAGGAATGCACTTTTCACATTGTTTTCTCATTTCCAGGAGTTAGTAAAGACGCTGAAAGGGTTCCAGCCCAACACTTAGCCAAAGTACGACACTGGAGAACAAGCATGCCTGGCTCCAAATTGCTCCAGCAATGTAACAGCTACCTGATGAACCAGTTTGCTCTAAAGCAAGGGTTTGTGAGGATTTTCGCAGCCCTGGAGGGGCAAGCTTGGGGCTTACTCAAGACTTGTGTCAAAGCCCTCTCCATCCCACGCAGTGAAACGCAGAGCCTGGCTGAGTACCTGGGGAGCTCAGTGGTGCTGAAGTGCATGGCATAAAACCTGAGTCACTGTTACCAGCTCCTGCATCTCTGGGCCCTGGTGGGCTCCAGATCCTTAGGAGGGATTTTAATAAAGAGCAGAAAGATTTGACTCAGAAATCTAGTAGGTTTCAAGTTCAACAGTTGGGAAGACCCTGGATCTTCTTCCTTGTTGAGAAAATACAGGTTTGTCCAACAGACCCAGTGGACCAGTGTGTGCCTTTACAGCTTCAGAGGACAGCAAATAAAGGCAGTGTAGAAAACTGGTACACTGAATAAAATGGCTACCTCAGGAAAATATTGCAAGGCAAGTTCAGTATTTCTTTAGCAATAACCACTCAAGATGTATCCTCAGATGTATTTTCATACCTCACTACTTGGGCTCCTACCATCTACCAAAATCAACAGTATTTGGTTGTATAAATCATCTTAAACCTTAAGTAGGTACAAGAAAAAGTCAAACTGTTCTTGCATAATCCACATTTTTCATAAAATAAATATCACATTCAGGGGAGGTGTTGCAGTTTTATTTATACTAAAGGTTTTCAAGTCTAACAATGCTGTTCCATTCCATGTATCCCAGGGAGCTAAAACATAAGGTTGCTACCCTTCATTATTCAAGTTAATGAAGTCCCCCAACATAAAAGAGAATTGGTTCCTACAAAATTTATGCTGACCACCTACATTTGATAACTATATTTAATTTGTTTTACCCAAAGTGACTAGAGTGTCAGTCCCTTAAATGTCGTGGTGTAATATTTATACAAAAATAAAGGTTATATTTTACTTTTAGAAGTACAACAATGTACTTGTTCTATGCTATTGCTGTAGTTCAGGCACTACAACTTATTACACAGTAAAAAGGAATATATTTAACAGTAGTATTAGGTATATTATTTTCATCCAGTTTTTCACTCACACTGAGAGATGAGCTAATCATGCATCACTTCATCAATCTGAATTCTCTGATGAAATAAAGATTTACCTTCATAATCAGATCTGCATTACCTGAGTTTATTCAGCTTCTGAGAGGGACACTCTTTATCTGAGCTTAATGCTGCTACAGAAATCTTCTCTGGATTAGGTTCCAGCCAGTTCAGGTCCCTGCAGCAACAGGAGCTCAAATGTGGGTACAAGGGAGGCACTAGGAATCGTCAGGAAAGGAAACAGAGACAGGACGATCCCTTCTCATTTCTGCTCATGTTCATAAGATTTTTAAGCCCACCATAAAATCATTACCAAGATATATAAGCTGCTGTTCTCTGTGCAACAGAAACCTGTACAAAAAACTCCACCTGCTATGAAGTAGATCTGGTAGCTACATAACATAATAAGAAATACCTGGTAGAACTTCATTTTAATGTTTGAGGCATCATAGAATAGATGAAGTAACTTTAACAAAAGAAGAGACAAACATAAACCAGCACTGCACATATTATCTGTGCCTTGAAAACCAGACTTGGTTTCTTAACTCAAGGATAACTGTAGGCAAACTCTGTAAAGTCCTACTCAGCCTTTCATTCATCTTAACACAGAAGGAAAGATTTGCAGGTTCAGAGACTGTGGTGTGATGAAGACAAGAGCTAGACGCCAAGTGACATGAAATCACGTTTAGTGTCCATACTCAGACTGTACCCTGAGCAGAGCTCCCAAGATGTTTTCCCTTCGAACAAGCAGTAGGAAAGCTCTCATTTTATCACTGAAGAAGAAAGCAGCTGTTGGATAGACAATGTCAAGGTTACAAGTGCTACCCTGAACAGCCATTACGTGTGAACTACCCCTCCCTTCGTTTCAGACTACCCATTTTCCTGCACACCAGTCCAGATGAAATTGTTTAAAGCCACTGACAAAGCTTCAGTGAGGTCCAGGACTGGCTATATTCATTTCTGGACCCAAAAATTGGTTTATGGTCTGATACTGCAAAGGTCAACCAAAACTACCTCCTTCCTTACACCTCCCCAGAGGAGCCTTCAGGTTTTCCTGCACTTTTCAGCTAGTCCAAGTCATCTATGAGATGATGAACTGTACTCCTACGATCCCTTAAAATACTTTAGGTACATGGAGTGATTTAATTTCCTTATGATTCAGAGGTCTATACATGATAAAAGCTAAGTTTTAGAGCTGAGGAAGGGAAAAATTCTCATTACTAGTCTTTTCCTTTATGAAATTTTAGGAAATGTCATTTTCATCTAAATGTGGTGTAACAAGATTCCCATTAGTACTTATTCATGCAAAAAAAAAAAAAAAAGTCCTACTGCATTTGATGGATTACCACCTATCACTCAGACCAGAGCAAGCTCATGCTGCTAAAACTTTGTGTCCACCACCAATGCATGCCCCTGCCTCCTGAGTCAGTCTGCACACACAGACACTGTAAAATCAGTAATCAAACTGCAGCTAGCTTCAGTGATCACATTTACAAATTCATCTGAACTGCACATTTGTTAAAAATTATTTCAGATGCTGTATTTTTAATAGGTAAATTAACATCTCAATTAAATAAACCAAATTTATTAGAGACAAATTAACAAATTTTTCTACGGAAGATACACATAACCTTACATATATTCCTGACTGTGGATTTTAGGTACTTTAGATGTGAACATATCTACTTTAACATTACTGCATCAGCTAAATTCAAATGCATTAACATGTGTTTCAAGCCTAAAGATTTTATTCCTTTTCCATTTTTATAAATACATCTTTAGCAATGTACTTTATGAACCTCACAAATAAATTCACTTCAATGTACTGTCTCCCCTTGTAAGGCAGGATGGGTAAAAAGCAGGAAGCAAATTTATGTCTCCTACTTTACAGAGTACACACTGCTCAGTATTCATAGATGAATCAAGGGAGATGACCCTTCGGCCTGAAAAACTTAAATACTTAACATAAGGGTTAACTTGATGATGGAGACATCCTACTTTATTTTACACTCTATTAGAAGAGCTCCAAATTGCATTGTGCGACCTGCGAATCAGATAGGGATCAGAGGTCGTCACAGTGACAACCTTAAGAATTCATGGCTAGATCTGCATAACAAGATATTTTTAATAACTTCATAGCAGTGGCAGGCTGCATAGCCAGGGCAAAGCATAAAACACACCACAGCAACACTCAGCTCTAGCGAAGAAACAAATCCAACCAAACCTATCACCCAGCTGATCACACACTTTAACAAGGGAGTGCTGTTCTGAGGGCCAATTTTACAGTATTTTGGTTTATATCAGTCCTACATCCTAATAAAACCTAAAAAACTAGAAAGCTATTTTAGCTGAAAAGTGATTACAAAAAAGATGTTTAACAGAAATAATAACAACATGACAAACATGACAATAAAAATAACATGACAATTAAAATAGGGAGGAGGATAGAGGTAGCATAAGCATCTGTATGACCTATTTAATATTTTGTATTTACTTTTACAGTTGTGGCTGACCTGGCTTTTTTGATAAATATTACCTAGACAAAAAAAAAGAATTAAGATGTTGCCTGGGCTACCAATTTGACCATACAAACATTTTTAAATTTTGCTTATTCCAAACACATGACATGCTAACAGCGTAAAGAATCTTGTAAAGAACATCTTTAGGTGTAATGCTGATTTAGTTATCAAATATTCCTGTATTTCTCTTAAGTTTTAGAAAACATACTAACAACCAACATCAAGTTACTATTCAAATCTTAACATGAAATGCTTCCAGTTTCCAGGCACTGAGAGGGATCACTAAGAACAATTACTTACCCCCCAGAAAAAAGTTCTCTAAAATGAACAAGAGGAATATATGTGAGTACAAGAAGCTGTTACAGAAAGCTGTCAGCTGGACTGGATTCTCTTTGACTACAGAAAGAAGCAGAAAAAGAAAACAATACAGCCTTTGATTTTGATCTAAAATTCAAGTGCAGCTTTTTTTTTTTTAAGCAGTCACTAACTTAACTAAAAGACAGACTGGAAAAGAGCTGGTTATAAAGCTACAAAATTATTAAGTAGAAGTAACTCGTTAGAAATGCTAAAATGCCAAACTTTAGTTGAAGATATGGGGGGGAAAAAAGTCAGCAATAGTCTTGCAGCCAAGTAATTGGTAAAACTCTTAGCTTAATTCATAACATACTAAAATTTTAACCTTTTGAAGCATTAAAATATTTTAAGACTAAATTATGAGCAGCAAATATTTAAATTGCGAATTTGTAACAATTTTCTGACATTACTCTTTCAGAAGAAATCTGACTTGTATTACAGTGAGATGAGTATCAGATCAGGTTCTGGACAACACAAGGACAGGCTCCTCCACATCTAATTATTAATGGCATTATTGAGTTTGGCCAGATGTTTCACATGGATAAAATTAAGTACACGAATAAATCAAGATCCAAGCACATGCTTAGATTTGACAGAAGATAAGGAAAGGTGAAACAAAAAGTAATGAATACAGTTAATGAAAAACTATATACCCCTGGTTGTAATGCAACTTGAAATTTAAAATTCAAAATGTAACGGGCTTGTTAAATGATCACTCTGCTGACAGACACGAGTGGGATGTTTCTCACATCACCTTTCCTGGTGATTCAGTTTGTCCAAGTTTTAGCCAGCCTGAGTACTAAACCTTTCACAGCTTCCCCAAGTAATTACATAAGATACAAGCATACTGATAGTGTACAAAATACAGCTAATGAGCTACATTTCTATTAACGATGTCAGGATTTCAAGTATTATCCTACTGGATAATCCTTTATGGAAAGGATGTAAGTGAAAGGTAGTGTGCATGATTTCACATACGGTATGTACTTGTGCTCTCTAAAACTGTAAGACCATTGCATCTAATCAGCTGTAAATCAGATACTAAACAAGAAAAAAAAAGTTAAAATCTAGTATTATAAAAAAAGGAAGAATTCATTAAAAAAACAAATCTACTTCTAATCAGCAAAAAATATTTTTAAAGAACAATTTAGCCATAAGTTATTCCTCCAAAAGAATTAAACCTCTGGAAACAGTAATTTCTATTTAAACACCAATCTCAGCCAATAATCACAACTGTACTTCTACAATAATTCATAGAGTCAAGAATTAACTCAAAGTGACTCTGGCCTGTTGCTGTTGTAGTGAGTTTACCTGAAAACACAGACTGAGTTCGTGGCTGGCTTTGGATCAAGGTGGCACAGAGAAAAATGTGGAGCATGCAGTTTGCACTCCCTCTACTGGGCACTGGTATTATCCCGAGCAGGCATTCAGGGGAAAAAGGGCTGTGTCCGAGCATCCTGGTGCCGTGAAAGAAATGCCCTTTTACAGCTCCCACCCTCTTCCCCTGGATTCAGCTAAAACCCAGAATTACAGAAAAACGGATTTCAAAACTCTCAAAATATTTATACCCTCAAAACGCATTTTCTCTCCGAAGCTGACACTTGATTGACACCCTGAACAAGGATTTAACTACACTGAACAAAACTTGTGTAAGCACACAAAAATTCATTTGCCTTTGGCCAATACAGCATGTCTGTCAATTTTCAGTCCACCCTCCATCCATTTGAAAGAGTGACAGCTCAGAAGAAATGCCTGGATGATTCTGATCTGCTGGAGGCACAGCAATGGGAAGGGGGAATGTGTAGTCTGGGCAGCTGGGATGTATTAACAATTACAAAAACTGCTGCAAGGGATTTGTTTCTAGACAGTCAGAGAATAACCTTTGTTTTTCTTTTCCCTCTCCTCCCACAGCTCCTGAGAGTCAAGCACAAAATGGTCCCATAGGCTACTCATGCTGGCAGGGTGTGAGTGTCACATAGACGTGATGACACTCCTTGTAATTAAAGCTCTCTGATGGTTTGTGTTCTTCACCCTCACAGAGGAGAAAAGAAACAGGTGGTTACAGCTCATGTCACTATAAACCATTTTAAGTCAAAGTGTCTCACTGTATGAAGTTTTGTGCTTTCCTTCAAGTGACTTTGTATAGGGAAAGATCCCTAGTCTACATAAAGTTCTCCTGTGGTTTGCAAAGCAGTGTGACTTTTCCATTTTTCAGAAAAGGTAAAAATAAACGTCAGAGAAAGTAATTTGTGCTAAGATGATTGCAAAGGCTCCTGCCTTGGAGGCTTCATGACATGGACAATAAGACATGAAACAATGGAAAGCATGGATGCAATAATGGTTGCCAAGAGCAGACACCTTGTGTACCAACTAAATTATTCTTCTTCCGTGAAAGCAGGCCAGGTAAACACCAAATCTTCCTCTGAGTGTAATTTACATCCAGCTACACTGCTGGTATATTCATATTCAACTGTAGCATCAATTACTCTAGATATATAAAATTGCATTTCAGACACATGCATGTATAACAGATCAGCTAAGTAAGAGTACCAATGACATATGGCAATGGTAAGGGACTCCAAGACCTTCCCTCTTTAACGTGGCAATTTAAATGTCTGAGGGTTTGAGAGCTATAGTAGAGTTCACAATAATGAATCTCCAGTTTCACTGTCTCTCACTAAACCCTTTATCAACTTTCCTGATCTCAATTTGAGGATGGGTAAAGCCTTTACTCCCTCGGTGCCCAGAGAGAACAGAAACAAAGCACAGAACAGAACAGATGAAAAGGGCAGAAATTAGTGCCCACAGAAGCATGGAGATTGAGCACAAAGAAAATGCAAAAGGTCTGGGGAGAATAGGCAAGCCCAAGTCCCCAGCCAAGTTGCCAAGTCATTTTCATTCTGTTTCACACTTGCTAATTAAATAAAACCACTCTCTCCCTGAAAGAATGGCTTGCTGTGGTGCAGGATCATAACCACACTTGAAATGAGCAAGTACACACACAATTCACCTTTACACTCTCCAGCTGAGGACACAGGTACCTCAGAGTGCAGCACCAGGCAGCAGAACCGCTTTTGTATCCAAACGTAGAGATGTCACAGAACAACACAAACCAGACAGTTTACCTGGCACGCTCTGCACTCAGCTACCTGATTTTCATTCTCCCTCTCTGCTTACTAAATGCTCCCCTTCATTTCCAGGTGTGCTCATCTCCACACGTGAGCAGGCACAGCTCTCACTGATGCCGTGTGCCAGCAAATCACATCCGTAAAGCACCAGGCTGTCAGGGCAGGGTGGCTGGGAGCCAGGGCTTTGAAGGACAGAAAGGCTGTCAGTGCTTCTTCTCTTGGCTTTAAAGATGCAGAAGACAGCAAAACTTCAACATGGCAAGAGCTATAGCTCCAAGGACACAAGGACATACAGACAGAGCCACAACACGTAACACAGGCAGCAATGCCCAATTAAAGAGGAGAAGTGTGTAGTGTTCCATATGTTGACATGTAAATATTTGACAGATGGGGATTTAATAACCATGGTCTAAGAGATTCTGCTTATTTTGTTCTACCAGACTCTCAATTTACCGTGTTTTTACGTTTCAATAAAGTCATCTGACACATGAATAAAATACAATTTATATCGTTTCCTTCTGCAGTACAAAGCTCTCTATGTTCAGGTTATAAATTTAAAATAACTCAGCACTAACACTAAATTTGGTTATTTTCCACTGGAGAAAAACCCTAGGAATACTTATACATTGTTCTCAATGCTTAAGCTAACTCAGTCTGCATTGCTTCACTTTGAAATTTTTCTTTATGAGCAGGATGTATTTTCCTTTTTTTTCCCTTTTAAAAATGGAATGTATTAGCTTTCAAACTAATATAGATATTAGTTATGAACATGCTACATAAACGTATAGATAGCACTGATGACTCTCTAGAAGTAGTAGCAATACGACTTTAAACACATACACATGCACATTCACACACACACACAAAAATCAAGGCTTGAATGTCCTTTGTATCTTGCAAGAAATATAGCAACCAATATTCCATGCAGAGGTGCAGCAAATGAAGTCCTGTCAAGCAAATGGCAGGAATGACAGCAGATGTCTGGATTCCTTCATAGCTGGTTGCATAAAGGTAGCACACATATTTCACTGGAGACAAAAGCCTCTGACAAGACAGTCTTTCAGCACTTTTCATTCAGAGTTGGCATTTTTGACTGGTGTGGCACATCAGTAGGTGTTAGGATGATGAACCAGATTAATCCTGATGTAGCTTCATTTGTACAATGAAAGCAAAGTCTACAACACTCAGTCATGGCAAAACGAGGCTACTACAATTTAGTTCAAGGTATAATGTCCAGATCAAATTCTTATAATCCAGTAAATCCAAAACAGACTCTAGTCTGGTTGCCAACCCAAACCACTCAAACTATGCAGCTGTTTTGTTTGATTACAGCCAACAGAAATTAGTATTATGCAGCTGGTTTTTATCTACATAACAAGCCATAGACTCATTTTTGGGTCTGAGTAACATATCGGATCTTTCAGCATCTGTTTATTCATAAGTTCTACCTATTTCACATGAACTGTCACAGGTAGCTAATGTGTGTGAAATAGTCTGATGCTCTAAATTCTCCCATGATGACCTCAATCACATTACATGCTTACTAGAGAGAGCAAATGCTGCAAAGCAGAGAAACTACTGTCCTGAACTGAGACACTCACATAGTTTGGCAAGTTGTAAAACAACATGAGTAGTACAGGGTTTACTGATAAATATGTACAAAGAAGCTGAGAACATACCAGTGCTACCATGAAGCAACTCAGACTAAATAAAATCTGCATTTAACCACTTCTCTATCCTAAACAACAGCAGGGCTGTTTTAAATGGTTTTGTCTAATAACCAGGTCCCTGGCATATTATACAGGTGTTTACTGCAACTTCTTTAAGTGAAGCTACAACCAGCTGAATTAGTTTCAATTAAACTTGTGTTGAAAAGTTTCGCAGATTAGGGTTTAAGAGAAACAGTATATTTTGTATACAAGCTAAGCATTACTAGTGGCCCCCCCTAGTAAAACAAAATGTTAAGAAACTCACCACTTTCCTTTTTTTAGCTTTAAAGGAAATGTTCATTTCCTTGTATTTCTTCATAGCAGTCTCCAATTTATTCTTGAGTTCAATGGCACATCTCAGCCGATCATCATTGATTCCTGCTCTGGTCAGTAACTGCAAACCAAGAAAACAGCATTCTTATTCTTTTTCTCTAGACAGCTGAGCCAAAAAAAAATATCCAGTTTTCCCTCATAATTAATGACACAACACTGTCACAAATTCCTTTATTTTACATGTAACAATTACATTAAACCAGTTCTTTTCCTATCTAGAATATAAAAATGAATAGCAACTAGTGAAGACAAAGAATGAACAGTTATTATAAACACCTTCTGAGAGGGTCCTTCTATAGGCCAAATTCCATGCAGGAAGTTCCATGACACACTTAATCTGACAGAGAGATGTCTAAGAAAAGCAAGCTGTGTTTACTTTAAGCCTTTGCAAAGAAGCCTCATTTTACAGTATCTTAAAAAACCCAACAAAACAGAGTATCGACTATAGGAACCACATCCAAGGCTGAGAGACAGCAATTAAGTTACACAGCTCCTGCAGTCTCCTCTAGTCCAATCCTACTGAAACCGAAATCTTACCTGGTTGTTCCTGTTTATTCAACCTTCATTTCCTTGTGGCTCATTCTCTTTCAAGATTTACTGCACCCCAACCCTTCCCTAGCCATCTTTTTATTATAAAATTAAGAAAAAATAATGATCTCTATCTCACCTGAATCCAGGACAGCACAGAAGGCCAGAATTTATTTCTGAGAAGTTTGTGAGCATCTGTGACACTGTTTATGATGGCAGCATTATCTTCATTCTCTTGCACTTTTATATCTGCTCAAAACAGGGGAAAAGAGTTAGTGCTTGATGTGTATAGTATCTTCTCCACAGGAGCAAAAGAAGGCAAATGGAGGTAGATAATAGTATTTCCAAAACATTTGATCATTTCAGGGGAAGTTACAAATATCAGAATGCTTCTCTGTTCAGGATAAATGGTTCTACTATTATGCCCACATTCAAAAAATCTGACGAAAAGATGAAAAGTTTTCAGTCCAGCAATGCCAGAAAGAGTTGTTAAGTCATCACTACTAAGGTATCACCACATAAACCACAGACAAGTCCAGGTTTGCTATTTACATTACACCTTGTCCCAAGTTCAAATGAACTGGGCCTTATTTACCAGTTTCTTCATATTCAATATAAAATAATCCCTACCTCGATAGTAACAGTGACTTGATTGTCAAGAAGCCAAGTATGCCACTATCCAAGTAAAAATTATACTTTTCACCCATTAGTCATTCATAAGTCCTGCAGATACATTTCCAATTCTGTTGTCAGCAAGCAGAGAAGGAGACACCCCCCTCCTTAGTGCCTGAACGTGAAATTCCCTTAGGACAGTATCTGTACAAGAGCTTTCAAAACACAAACCATACAAATTTTTCCAGAGGTAACTCACAATAGCAAAGTTACACAAAAACGGTGTCATCTCTTCCTAGAAAAACTACTTACTACTTCTTGCAAGCTGTCAGTAGCAAGGAAAAAGTTTCAGAACACTCAATTGTAAGATTTTTAAACTAGTAGCTTATTCCCCAGCTATAGAGGGAAAGAGGTGAGTAGTGAAGAGTAAGGGAAAGAAAATTACCTATGATAAACAGACTTCTTTTTTTTAACACAAGAGACTCATCTTATTATAGATACTACCAAGTGCTACAATGGTCTTGTAAAAACTCATACAAAAGTTCAATCCTAGAAGGTAATTAATGAAATCTGTTAATCACACACAAGGACACCCAAAACTAAGAACAGTTACTAGAAGAACCAGAAATAGAAAAATAAAAATAAAAAGTAAATTTTAAAAAACCCCCAAAGTGGTGTCCAGGAATCCCAAAGCAAAATAGTGTCCAGTAACCCCAGTATTTAAGTAATAGAAAAAATATCCCAAAACCACAACTACAAAACACTTCACAGAAAGGCTGCCTCCAGCTACCTATACGTCAAAAATTTTTCCAGGTACCTGTGGAGATTTCAAGGTCTAGAGTATACTTATGTGAAATAAGCCCATGGTTCCTAACAAAAGTCTGGTAATCATCATCATCAAGAGCAGGGATGCTGGATTGAACATCCAAGCATGTGTCTCCATCCAACTCTTTTTGCTCAGGCTTCTCCTGTTTCTCATCTAACTGTTTGTTTCCATCCATTCCAACACACTGAGAAACAGGAAGAATGTCCTTGCTGCAGCATGGCTGTTCATCATCCATGTACCCCAAACAGGACTGGTTAACCTTCCCCTGGGAGGACAAGGGGGATGCAGGTCCAGCCTCATTGGCAGATGTTTGTTTGTTGAGTTCCGGTTCCACGTCGTTCACAGCAAAGTCGAAAGGATCTGGCATCAGAAGCTGGAAACAGTTTTCCATCTCTGTCAGTGTATCAGCAATCTCTCGGGACATTTCTATCAAGACACAATTGTTTTAGAGTATTGTTAGATACCGGAAAATGTTAATGTCCCTAGAGCAGCCACAGAGTTACAGAACAAATATGACCGCCAAAGGGCAAATCTATTTATCCAGTGACAACTGAGCCATACAGGTCTTCCTCTTCTGCAGAAACTGTCCTTATAGAAGTGACAATACTTTTCTTAAGCTGGAAATCTAGAATTTCCTGAACAAGGCATGTAGAATCAGGGTTCCTCCTTTCCTTATCCTCTCTAAAATTCCAGGATGCAAAGATGACTCAAGTACTTCGTAGAATTTGAAGGAAAACAAAGTTCCATGAGAATATTCTTAGTGATGTTGGTGGGTATTCATTCTAGAGCCATGAATGGTGTTATTGCTCAAAAAGATGCTACCGACAAAAATTACTTTAAGGAAGTTAAATCTTTTTCAAATCTCACTCTCACGCATGTAAACATTTCCAGCATGCAGGCAGATCGGACGCATTACATATACCAAAGTAATTTAATTAAATAACCCTTTGTAACTGCATTGTAATGTACTTACTATCTCTGTTCTTCTCTGAGGTTACAGGAATGTGTTTGCTATGCACATATCACTCGGAGACTCAATCTCCAGCTGCACACATTTTCTAGCTGCACTATGATACTTTTCATAGATATCCTACACTGCATCCAGGATTCCTGTGCAGACCATTGCCTATATTTCTGGAACACAATGATTGTATATGTAATAAAATTAATGCCATCGGCCAACAAGGTATGGGGAAGTTTGTGCCTAGTTAATGATAGAGAAATTAAGTCACTAGCTCCAAAAACTCTTGTGACATGCTTGCTTGGAGTTAAGTAATTAATACTTTACTGAATTAGAGACTAGACCTGATAACATTTCCTTTCTTTTTCATCTCTTCTTACTGAGCTCACAGGACAGTCACTTGTCTGCCCTGATATTCTTTAGGTGAGAGAGAGGGAAGCTCTAACCAATGTAGTATTCCTGCTTTCTGTGGTCAGCTATTATTTGGATAGCTATTCTCTCAGAATTTGTTTTATACAACCTCTAAAAAGGTTGCTTTAAAAACAAAAAAACCACCAAAACTAAACAAAAACCCACCAAAAGAAACAAAGCAACTGACCTTCCATTTCTTTTTCAGTTCTTTTGACTTTTTCTTTGTAAATGTTATCCAGTCGTTTTTGTTTCTCCTCTTCCCTCCTCCTCTCAGCCACAGTTCTGGCATGCACATCTTGAAAATCCACCTAAGGAGGAAATTAAGAAAAAAGTGTAACATTCCTCCTAAGAAATATATAGAAAATCCATTTCCTAAGATCCTTATCTGTGCTGAAAAATCCTGTAACATCAGCGATCAGCCAGAAGCTCAACAGCATTTCCTTTTATCTCTTCTCCTTGAATCAATAACTACAGCAATTTTGAATGGAGTTTTTCCTTCTACTAATAAAGGACTCTTGAGAATCAGTGGCTTTCAGAAAGAAATCATAAGGTAGAAAACAAAACCCTTAGATTTTCATATCCAGAGTGCAGGAACAAACTAGGCTTTGGGAGACTTCTGGCACAGCCCTGGAGCTAGGGAGAATGGGCAGGAAGAGACTATGCAGGGTAAATATTAAGATTACATGAAAACATCACACTAGGCCCACTACTAGTAGAGGAAATTTGGGAACATTTGTAAGCACTATTCCCACGAGTAAACATATCGCTTACTGAAGAACTTTGTAAGAAAGGGAAGTAGAAGAGAAGACCTTCAAATTCATTTAAAAAGACCAGATTGGTGATTTTACAATTACATTGGTTGGATATTGGTATAGAGGGAAAAGTTAACATTCAGTCTCAATTTCTTAAGACTGAAATATACACATAAATCTGAGTGACTCAAAATGCTGATTTTAAAAATATTTACAATGGTTTGGGGGTTTTTTAGATCAGTCTTTAGGTTGAAAAACAGATTATTTCCTTTGACTGCTACTACGTAACTCTTATTAACTGCCACACAGATGATGCTGAGTGCTGTGCACTTTGCTGATGCAGAAGCCCACAGACTCTCTGGTGCAATGTCTGCAGAACAATCACTCACTGTAGGTTTGTCATTCGTGCCACCACTAGATGATCGACCACGTCAACATCCAGTAGTGGCTCCCAGGTACCAGCATCCTACACCAAAGTTCTGGAGTCATGTAAATGCTTTTTACGTAATAGTTGTCACAGAAACTGGCATGGAGAGTCTCCATCAGTTTAGAAAGAAAGGCAGACTCACCAAGCTCTTTTTTTTTTCAGTGAGGAGTGCGTGGGCAGAAGGATGGTAGGGAAAAGAGTTGGTTCACAACCTACAGCAGCACATGGATCACCAGAGCTTTTTGGTTTTCAGAACCTGATTTTTCTACCACGTTCACATAGCTCCCCACACAGAAGTGGAAGAAACAGATCTTCCCAAAGAGCAACATCTCCCACAAACGCAGAACAAAGATACAGAACCAGGAACCACAGCTACTGTTTTCAGGCAGTCAGACTGGGCTGCACAGAAAACCCGACACAGCCTGAGCTTCCTAAATCACAACTTCTGCCTCATGCCAGAGTATCTACAGTGGAGTCTTCTTTCCCATTCTCTATACCAAAAAGACCAGCTACACGCTGCTCCAGTGCACGATTTCATGCTTTGGCACTTGTCCAGCTGCCCTTACCACATCTGCCAAACCATCATGGTTCACTGACAAGAGTGACCTCACGGACCAGGTATCTCTCAACAGCCAAATCTACAGCACACACAGAGCTTTGAGTTATCCAAAACAGGGCACAGCTGCCTCTTACAGAAGCCTCACAAGGTCAGAGTAACTCAGCGTGAGTTAGAGATGTGCACATGGACTCACTCACTGCCTGGTGCCAGCACTAACTCACGAACTCGCTCACAAAACATCTCAGCTCATTTAGGTGATGCAGACTGAGAGCAGAGCTGCTGTTCTGCCTTGGGCTACGTGAAGCCTTTTACTGCTGGTCTGTAATCATGGAACTAAATGTGATAAGGAGCAAACAATTGCTCCTGACTGAAAGGGTGTTAAGCAGTGTGTTGAGACAACTACTGCAACTTTTGTGGAAACACTGGAATACAGCAGTACTATACACCAACTCCCAAGCTGCCCCATACTACTGTGCCAAACCTGTGACACTCAACAGCTGATGTACTTTACTACTATAAAGTAAAAATGCCTCCTCAAAACTTTGGGTTGCTTCTCACACATCAAGTATTAAGATGGCAAAAGCTGGCTCATATCAAGTTTTTAAGTACAAGAGCTACCAAACCACCTAAGATTGCTTCTATTGATATTAATGATTGTAGAGGAATTCAAAATCATCTGCTCTAGAAAATAGCACAATCAGCCTCACTGGGGAGCTTGTACCACAAACATAGAGAGGTATCCCCCAGTCGTAACTGGGGAGCAGCCACTGACCAGCGTGAATGCTAGAGTAGTGTTCCAAATGTCACTGTTTGCACTTCAGAAGACACACTAAAGCAGCAGAATGTTCCAAACACAGTAACTTGAAGAGAGATCTGAAAGCAAAGGTTTACATACAAGAAATTTATCTTTCATAAAACCTCTTGTGCGGCACAGTAACACTGCAGCTGAGGGGGGCAAGCACCTAGACTTGCAAAGTAGTACAGCAAAGGGGAGCTCGAACTGGACAGCTCAGTACAGGCTAATTTAAACTGGCATAAAAAGACTTAAGAGCTGGTTATCCTCAGTTTAAGGCATAACAATTATTTCCCTTCCAAAAAAAGGCTAGACCTTGGGGCTCCAGGCAGGAATCAGTGGGTAAAAGCCTGCTGGTGAGCAACACTTGTATTCTGAAAACTTACAATTCTGTAAGATGAACATTAAAAAGCCTGGGGTTTGTTTTCCACAGACCATGCTCCACAGGATGTCTCCTACAGGAGATGCTATTTCGCATAGCTTTTTAAAATACTTGTTTCCTTGCTTTAAACATCTCCTAGCAATCATCACCTAAGAACACACAGTGGAGTAGAAGTGCAGAGTACCTTCTTATTCTGCTTTAGGAAGTGGTATCCCAGAGACAGCTGCTTGTAGGCCTCCCCATACTTCTCGTGCCAGTCTTGCACTGCCTTGATGGCCGCTTTCCTCAGCTTCTGCGCCACCTCTTTGGGCGGGGGAAGGGGCTGCTCGTGGTCTATCCCCACCGTGAGCTCCAGGAACTCCTGGAAGTTGGAGATAACCAGCGTCCTGAACTGGTGGGACCTGGCGAACAGCTCCTGCACGACCTGGAAGGCGGAGAAGCGCATCTCGGCGTGCTCCTCTTGGAGCCGCGTCACCAGCAGGTGGTAGGCATGGCTGATGTGCTCCTCAGACGACCTGAGACAGGAGAAAAAGAAGAAAAAGTAGGAGAGTTATTTAAAAAGAGGTTCAGCACGCAAAAACGTAAGTTTAGGGGTTTTAAAATTTATTTTAAATGAGCAGCTTCTGTGCTGGCAGCACCCAGTCCGCACAGCAGGCCCCAGGATCGGCGCACCGGGCAGCTCCGCGGCTGCCCGGCCCGGGGAGAGCCTCCCTCCGGCCGTACTTGCAGATCTTCTTCAGCTCCTTCAACCTGCCGGGCTCCAGCTGCGGCTCCCCCGAGGTGGTGAGCTCCTCCACCAGTTCGGCCAGGCGCCGGTCCATCTCCGCCGACAACGAGGCAGCGGGGCTGCCGGGATACCCGCCTCACCGAGCTCTCAGGCTGGGGGAGCTCCCGCTGGGCACCGCCAGCGCCAACGGGCCCGGCCGCGTCTAAGACGCGCCATGTTCCGGCCCACAGGGGCGGCCACGCCCCTGGAGGAACCACGCCCCTCGGGTGAACGCCGAGCCTCGTTCGGGCCCCGCCCGAAACAACTGCGCCCCCGCCCCTCGGGGGGCCGCACCCACCTGGAGCCCCGCCCTTCGCGCGCTCCTTCCCCGCCCCTCATGGGACGCCCCCGCCCCTGGGCTAAGCCCCGCCCCTCGGTGACCTCCCCCCCCCGCGGCGGGTGGTACCTTCCTCCATCCCCCGCCCCCGCAGCTTCCACACGGCTCCGCCCACGTGACGTCCCGCCACCCGGAAGCGCGGACGGGGAGGGGCGGGGGAAGCCTTAAAGGCGCCGCACCCTGCTTGGGGGTGGGTGTTTAACCCGTCGTTATTCGCAGGGCTGAGTCCGCCGGGAGGGCGAGTGGGCAGCACACAGTGTCCCTTCTTGTCACAGAATCAATTAAGTTGGAAAGGACCTCCCAGATCACTGAGCCCTATGACTGAACACCACCATGGCACTGAGTGCCGTGTCCAGTCTTTCCTCAATCACCTCCAGGAATGGTGACTCCACCACCTCTGTGGACAGCCCATTCCAACGCCTAATAACCCTTTCTGTTAGGAAGCTCCTCCTAATGTCCAACCTAAACCTCTCTGGATACAGCTTAAAACTGTCCTCTTGCCCTGTCACTGGTTGCCAGGCAGAAGAGACCGATCCCCAGCTCACTGCACCCTCCTGTCAGGGCGTTGTAGAGAGTGAGAAGGTCCCCCCTGAGCCTTCTTTTCTCCAGGCTAAACACCCTCAGCTCCCTCAGCTGCTCTTCATCAGACTTGTGCTCCAGACCCTTGCCCAGCTCGCTTGTCCTTCTCTGGACATGCTTCAGCACCTCAATGTCCTTGTTGTGAGGGACCCAAAACTGAACACAGGATTGGAGATGTGGCCTCACCACTGCCAAGTACAGGGGGATGATCAGTTCATAAGAGTCACTTAAGAATTTACTTAGGCTATTTCCTAAGAATTGCTCAAAAAGGCAGTTTTGGCAACAAAGAGGCCGTGGCCCAGCCTGGGGGCTGACACAGGGCAGGCTGGGGCAGGTGCTGAGGCAATGGCAGGTGCATGCTGCTGCCCTCAGGGACCCCTGGGGAAGGTGGTGACAGGTCGTGTGTGGGCAGAGGAGCCCCAGCCTTGGCACCTCACAGTGGGGCTTCCTTGGGGCCAAGATGGGAGTCAAGCCTTCCACATCAGAGCTGTGAGGGTAGTCACACCTTCAGCCTCCTTCTTCAACCCCCACCCACGGTCCTCTAGTCCGCTCTCTCTTTTTCTCTCTCTCGCTCTCTCCCTTGCTCTCTCTCCTCTCTCTCTCAGAAGTCACAGAATCACAGAATTGGTCGGGTTTGAAGGGACAAATGGTCCAACTTCCTGCCCCAGCAGGGTCATCCCAGAGCACGTGGCACAGGATTGTGCCCAGATGGTTAGTGAGGGAGACTTCACACCCGCTCTGGGCAACCTATTCCAGTGCTCAGTCACTGCACAGGAAAGAAGTTCTTCCTCATGCTCAGGTGGAACTACCTGTGCATCAGTTTCTGCCCATTCCCACTTGTCCTCTTGCTGGGCACACCAAGCAGAGCCTGGATCCATCCTCTGACACCTCCCTGCAGACAATGACTGTTGTGAGCTATTGTGAGGTCCCCTCTCAGTCATCTCGTCTTGAGGCTGAACAAGCCTAGCTCTCTCAGCCTTTCCTCATAAAAGATGCTTCAGTCCCTTCATCATCTTTGCCACCCTCTGCTGGCCGCACTCCAGGAGCTCCTTGTCTCTCTTGTCCTGAGGAGCCCAGAACAGAATAGGCTTTTCAAGGGGAGTGTTAGAGCATCGCTGTGTTTATACAACACCTTCCCCTTGAGAACCTTAGAGCACTTGATGAATATTATAGGTGACCTGTCAACCTACGGAGAGAGAAGCTGATGAAGGATCAGAGCCATAAGCTGAGGTACTGAGGGCAGTAACGGGCTGTTACCTACCTGGGTCCCATCCTTAAAGCTGCAGTCAGACCATCTGACTGACTAAAGCACTCCCTTGACTTTTCCCATATGCAGGAAAGCATCCAGCATTTAATGCTGCATATGGCTGTGCTCTACAGGCATGTCCCTGGCATGTGTCCTGCTGTCCAGAGGGTCACCTGTGGTAAGAGAGAGGTTAAAAGATTTGTCTGTGTCCCTTTGCACTACCCACACAAGTGTGGTTCAGTTACAGGACATTATGAGACTGCCCTGGATTCTCTGTTGGCAGAACCTGTCCTGTTTTCATTTTTGTGTGCTCAGTCAGAAGTATTCTGTAGCCCCCCCACCTCCTGCTTAACCACTGGGAATAATCAAGCCCTTGCAGGTGCCTGCTTAGAACATTCTAAAGAAGGAAGACATCCAAAATATCTGTTCCCATTTGAAAATGTTATGAGATAATTGAAAGGTATTTTCATTAATTCACAGTTAAGGCATGTGTTGGAAGCAGTGTACGTGAATTGGTGTTGCAGCTGTGT
>WBMZ01006460.1:0-81517 GCA_013400975.1 Atrichornis clamosus
AATTCACAGAGAATTTCTCTAAGGGCATCACAACACAGGTCCTTCATCTTTCCTTGGCTACAGTAGGTGACACAATCCCAGGAAGTGATGGAGTGAGGGAATATCCCTCCCGTATCCTCCTCACTCTCTCCAGGACAGTTGCCTTGAATGAGCACAGGGAAGTCAAACAGATCTCCCAGCAGCTTCCTATAACTCACACACTGTCCTAGAGCTTGTTGCTGTCACTTCACACCTTTATTACACTGGTGCTTAAAAGGTCTGGGTTAATACATGTCAACTATGTGAAACTTTACAAATCCGTATGACAATTCCTGATCTAGGGTTTGTTGGGGCGTTCTCTGTCTCCCAGTAAAAGCACCTAACCGTGCTCTCTGGAAACCTCACAGAGTGTCCAGCTGGATGTACCTCTGATCTAAATTAATAATGGAATAAAAATTATATTATATTCTTTAGGAAGTGTTTAAAGTGATCCATAGTCTATAGTCCATATTCCAAACGCATTTTTACATAAAGTCCTGGTCCGAACCCTTGTAATTTGATCAGAGGCACGAGATCTCCTCCCCTGTGCCATCATCTTCTCTCAACAGAGTCCTTTGGCTTTTCCAGCACACCCTCCTTCACTGGAAAGGGAAGACTGCTTGGATGCATCAGCTCCAGGGTCACATATCTGGGAATACCCACAAGCCATGAAGGTAAAGAATCCGTTTCTGGACTCTGCCTGCTTTGAGTGTGCTGAGGGAAGTCCACCACTCCCTGTGCAAATGTCTGCCACCGATGTGAATGTGAATCATCGTATCTGAAGTGCCACATCTCTGCATGCAAGAGTTGGGACCCCCAGAGAGCTGTTCAGTATAATCCAGGACAGCACTGCAATAATTAACGAACCAAAACCTCTTTTAGTTTCCAATTTCTTTGCTTTGAACTCTGCAAAACTCTTAGGGTCTTGATTTTGCATGTGTAAATCTGACAAGACTTGTAACACGTTCTTGATGACTTTGTATTTTCATATTCAACCACTTAAGTCTTAGAATCCTGTCTAAATTCTTGGAGAGGTAATGGCTTATGATGAGAAATTATTTCTTTAGCATAGAGGAAATAACTGTGTTTAAAAGTATGGATGCCTGCAGGGTGTGTGGTTAATTTTGTTGTTGTTGTTTGGCTTCTGAGTTTTAGAGTTTTTTTTTAACTGAAAAAGTCATGGTGCAATATACTGGACGTTTTATGAGCACATCAGAATCTTAAGTACTGGCAGCAGTTCCATTTATTGAGCAAAACATAAAGATGTATTCAATTGTCTACTGCCATAGCTCTCAGAGAACTGAGAAATCGGAGCAATATGTAATTAATCTTTTGTGCTGCAGTTTAAAAGAGGCTATGCAGTTTAATTTTTATTTTGTTTGTTTGACTTTCTCTTTTTTTTTCCTTTAAAGTGTAAATCTGTACATTTCCTAAATAAATGTAAAGTCTGTGTACAGGACAGGTTTTATCAACTGATGGAGTTACTTATATTTCACTTCTGTGGGGCTTACAGCCTGCAAAATGTTTTCTAATTCTACTTCAGCAAATCAAAGCAAGTTATTTCTGGAAACATCACTTTGTGGGGCAAAGGAGGGAAGTACCTCTCTGCTTCCACCTTCCTCTTTCCCATCCCGACCTCCCGGCAGGTGAGGTTTGCTCCCTGAGGAGCCTGCCAGTGCTAACTCAGCTGGACAGATGGCTGCTATGTGAAACATTCCCTTTTCCCTGGTATTTCCAGTCCTTGCTGGCTGGAAAAGTGAGGGAGCAGCGACAGGATGACCATAGCTTGTGCAGCTGAATCTGATAGCCAGCAAACCCATAAGACATAAGTGAAGGCAGAGACTGAATACATAGTACTGTCTTTTTACATAGTACTGTGGCAGCTAGGCAGCTGTGCCTGAAGGAAAAGGATTTTTGGGAGTCAAACGGCACAGTGGACGAGATGAACAGGACTTACCTAAATATATCCCCTGTATATTTGGAGATAAATCCCCCAGATTGCAGCTGAAAGCTGCTTTTCAGAACTTAGCACCTCCGTGTTGGGAACAGGATTACATCAAAGTGTAATTGCATTAGAGTTAGTCTTTAGTTATTTTACAGTTTTGCAACAAATTTATGGGGGATGGATAAAATCCGAGTCAATACCTACTATGATAAGGCAAAGAGGTCACTCAGAAGAATATATACGTGTGAGAATAATATCTGCGCTGAGGGTATCTGGAATGTACTAATAAATATTGCTGATATTTATCTCCATTACCCTCTCAACCGATAGCCCCGTAGTTTTACTGATTTTATAGGAGAGATAATTGGTTCTGTACAAAGGGGTAACAGTGTCAGCTCTTGCTGCCCAGAGCTGCCAGCAAACAGGTGAATAGCAAACCAGCTGGGCCTTTCCACAACAGACCAGGGCCACCTGAAAAAGGCCAGAAGAGCACCAAACACCACCCCCAGCTACACAGAAGCTGGCACTAAGAACGGCACAGGATTGTGACTTGAGGGGGAAAAGGTGCTGGAGGCAGAGGAGGCTGTGAATGGGTGGGAAGCCTAATCCTGGAGTAAAAACATCCAGGGGAATATGCACAGGAGATGTTCACGCTGCAGGGCAGGATAAGGATCTGATGCTGGGAAGCATTCATATGCACCTGTGTGTGTGTGTGTGTGTGTGTACAACTGTGTATGAGGACAGAGCAAGTGAACAAGAAGCCAATTCAGGCTATGGATAAAAAAAGATCAAATTTTCGTTGTGTTTAGCATTATATCTGTATTTCTAACTGTAGTGGCTGTATTCGTTCGGTGTTCCTTTGTTCTGTACAGGGCACTGTCTCCCACCAGAAATCCTGACCCAAGAGGGCAAGAGGAGGTGGAAATAACACAAGTGGGGTGAAGGGGGAGACAGAGACCAGGTGCACTTAAAGCTCCTCAACTTCCCTCTCTGTTCAGCTGAGTACAGCACCAGTGGGATGTGGCTGAACACAGGTCAGTGACAATGGCAAAGCTAAATGGATCATACAGGCAAATACCAGTGTTTTTATGAGAACTATCTTATACATAGATCTTACAGTGATTTAATTATTACTCCAGCGTTAGGGACCAGTCACTCAGAAGGGACCACTGCTGCTGCAGAAGGCCTTAATTTCTGTAACAGGCTATCGTTTGTCCTTTTAATGCAGTCTGAAAAGCTCATCTTTAATCAACATTTGAGTAGGAAAACAGCTGTGGTAACTGTGGGTTATATTGGCAAGCAGTTACTTAATAATGCTGGTGAGGGTAGAGGTTAAAATTGAAACATCTTTTCGAATTCCAGCCATTTAGTATAAGACACAATTTATTGCTCCTGTATACTGGGAAATTTGGCTTGGCAGAAATTACAAAAAAAAGAGTCAAGAACTGCCAACTCTTCTGTAAGGAGAGAAGTCTCATTTGTGGAAAATGCACCTACCAGAAGGCACAGTAACATTGGTGAAAAAGTTACCATAAGCCGCCAGTTATAAAACAGCTCCCTGCTACCTGGAACTGCCCGTGCCAGAAATGGCATACCAGGAGAGAAATCCCTGGGAAAGGATAATTTACCAGAAAGGACCAAAAGAAAGGGTAAAGGAAGGGTTGCTTTCAGTTGTGCTTCTCGTATGCCTCTGCTGTGGCAGAGCGGAGCCGTTTGATGTTCACGGTTGCAGATGCAGAGCAGAGAGAGCGGCACCTTCAGGAAGCGGGGGAGCAGATTCCTGCAGTCACAGGGCACCAGTGGGGTACGTGCTGGTGGCATCGAGGGAGGGGGAGCTGCCCAGGTCTGCCCCAGGCTTCCCCCAGACGTGGATCTGCCCCTGGACAGGCCTTAAAAGAACAAAAAGCCTCAAGTTAGGAACAGCTTCGCAGAGCCGTCAGCAGCCCCTCTCACAGCCTCCTACCTGCAAACACTATTTGCTTCTTTGAATCGTTGTCCTCCTGTTATCCACAGGATCCTAAATGCAAGTCAAACAGGAACACTGAAACTAAAGTGATCTTTCTCATCACTAATTTTACCTTCAGTTCTGGGTGTCACCATTTATACACTTTTTTAAACTCGGCGTTTCACAGCCGTTAATAAACTTTAATTCTACTCATGTTAGAAAAAGGACTCCTATTAGTCTCATTTTTTTTTTTTAAATACAAGACAATTGAGGCTGAGAAGAAAATTGATGATTAATTTTAGTTTTCAGTGTGAGCTGCATAACCTGACTTCCCAAGGAATTGTTAATCCCTTTGTGTATAGGTCCCTGTAGCACCACGAGGTAGGACTGTCAGCTGGCCCAGGGTTAGAAATGCAGCTGCTGTCAGCATGGCACAGTCCATTAATATTTAAAATATGTATCCTACTGATCTCACTGCACACTGATATTAAAATGATGTGTCCCACCAACTCCAGTTGCAAAAGAGAGTGCTCAGCACTCTTCGCAAAGCTGATATCCACACTGCAAGCCAACCAACAGGAAAATGAGAAGGTCTCAGCTGGTCAAGGCTTGTAAAAATGCTCCTTGGGGTAATGCACTGAACATCGTGCAGAAACACTTAGGATGGATATCGTTCCTTCCCTTCCTGAAGTCTGCTCTGTTTATTACGCTCCTTTCAACAGACGCAGCAAGATTGTCCAGCGTTTTGTAGACGTAACTGCCCATCGCTTTGTTATTCAGAGGAGATCTGTTCTGTACAATTTAAAGGGAAAACTACCTCTGGAGAAAGGTTCTGACTGAGCAATAGAGACATATGGACAATGAGTGAATTAAGGTTGCATGAGCAAACTTAATTGTAGCATTCTCTCACTTGCATCCTTGATTCTCCAGCTGCTTTCAAACCTTGGCTGAGATAATTTCTTTTTAGTTCTTGCTTTAATCCCTTCGCTCCCTTGGGGTATCCAGCAGGGGAGGATTACGCTGACACCCAACCTTACATACGGCCAGCAGCGAGCTGCCTCCAGCACATCCACGCCCGCCAGTGCCACACCAGTGAAACGCTGTGCCACCGTGGGCTCTGCCGGGTGGTGGGCCACGGATGAGGGCAGCTGGGCTGTCACAGCCATCGCTGCTATCTCCTTGTCACACTCATTCCTCCCACATGCCAGCTAAGCGGGCAAACATTGGTGCCCAGGCAGTTTGTTTACGTCCCGGGTGGGACGTTTCCTGACGTGGGAAGTCCTGCCCTTTGGAGGACTGCAAACGGCCTTTAAAATGCAAAAGATTTTCTTGTGGGTTTTGACCTGCCTTTGAGCTTCCTGTTAATAAATCCTCGGGGTGAATTAGAGCGAAACAACACTGACTGATTGGTGTATATAAGAGGCAGATTTATTTTTAAAGATTTGCTTACAATGGAAAGGACGTGTGTGGCCATTTTTGTCCTTTTCTAGGAAAGTATAAAACCAAAAATTATCTGAGAGTTGAGAAGCTTTTTGCTCCAGTTCTCTCACAGACCGGAGTACCTACCACACTGTCCAGCAGTTTCAGAGGACAATAGTGACAACCAAACCCGGGACATGTTAAAAAACTACACAATGAGAATTGTGATTTTGTGAAGAATAATAAAATACACCCCATACAATGAATTGCTAGAGACATCAGCCTCAGATTTCATATTATGAAAAGAGATGTGCTGCTGTTAAAATACATAGAGGAAGGAAAGGGGTGGATACCAGAATTTCAGCAGAGCTAAAAGACTTTTATCACAGAAATTCACCTGAAATGGAGGAGAATTGAGCAATATTTGCAGACAAACTTAGTCAGATGCAGGGGTTAATAACGCTTTGATTTCTTTGAATTGAAAACGATTGTTTGAAAGGAATCTAATTTTTAACTGGAGTTCAGTGGTAACTTTTAAAAATAGATGCAAACCAGTATATTTAACAGACATGCTGTATCATATTGCTCAGATTCTGTGCCTTCCGTTGATGTGACAGAGCAGTGTTCAAGAAAACTGCTGCCAACTTCAGTACAGGGAGCCAGTGGTGCTCCTTCTGTAAAGAAACTATGAAGGCTTTACCCACCACTGAACCAAATATTTAAATTAAGACTTTTGGGTTTGTTTTTTAGGTTTTGGGGCGTCTGTTGTTAAAGGAGGCTATGACGACAAGCTGCGATGGATAAAACAAAATCCAGGTTAATTAGAAATATTCAGAAGCTTTTATGCTAGTAATAAAACAATCCCTCAAAACCTGAACGGGACTATTTTTATTCCTAAATCACAGCTGATCTCACGCTGTGAAAATGTTACAAATCTTGCACGTGGAGAAGTATCATGGCCTGAGAATTTCCAGATGTTTTCCTGCTCTTCATCAGTTATTTTCAAAATACAGAAATGACTTGTTTACTGGGTTGCAAAAGTGTTTTTATTTGTACTGTGCACATCTCTGGCACTGACCAGCACAACACCAGCAGACATTAGACAAAATTGCAATAGGGCCAAGAGATCACAGGTTTCTGGGGAATTTCAGCATTCCTTTTCTGAAGCAGATGACTGCCAGGTGATTTCTGGCCCCTAATCTCTCTGTCAAGGCAAGAAATGTAGACACTGTTGGTGCTCCACAGGTTTGAGCTCTCCAGAACTCACACAGCCCTATGGATTTATTACCTCTTGCTATCACTGAAGTGATTCTGATTGAATTCCCACTGGGTTGAGCCCCAGGGGCCAATAACTTTAGCCCCAGGAAGATTTCTTTTGGATTTGCTTTCCACTTCCCTTTCCCTGGCAGTGGCCACATTTGGGATTTGTTTCTGGGGGAGTGCAAGGAATTCTCTCACCTGTCAAGATCCGAGAGGGCCTTTCAGTGTGGGCCTGGAGGAGTGAAGGACAGCAGCTCTGTCAGGCCATTAAACGTGGCTGATTTGTGTGTTGCTAGAACTGGAAGAATTTTTAGGAAGAAGCATTCCATTGCAGTATTCTCCTAACACTGTGTTAGGAAAAGAGAATGGGATTGCAACCAGGAAGGGAATTCTGAGCAAACCTGTTCTGACGCAATGGGAACTTTAATGAACAGGGTGATTAGTGATTTAAGAGGATATTCAATCCAAAAACTTATTTTCAGCTCAGTGACCCCTAGAAAGAGGCACTGGAAGAGACTCAGGAGAATCACTGCTTCTCGTGGCTCACAGGTCAGCCTAAACTTTCCCTACTCTGCATCTGAGGTCTGGCAGTACATTTTGGTAGGGTTGGAGGCTAGAAACAGATTGAGCTATTTCTGGTGTAATGTTTGTGTTTTTTTCAATGAGCGCAGAAAAAGTTCACTTAAAAAAAAAAAAAAAAGATCCAGCTAAAAGGAAATGATGAACTGTACCAAAACAAAAGTCTTTGTTGCATCCACTTTAAAAAGTGAGGAAGGTGGAGATTTCTCTGCACTAAGAATCAGATTACCAAGGCAGTAAAATGAGGAATTAGGAAGAGAATAGATAAGAGTTGAAGGGAGTATTAAAAAAGATTACAGAGTCTAGAAACTGATATCATAGAACAATGACTACTCAACCTATATTTTACACTCCTAAAGCAAACCAGGCAGACGTGCAAGAAACCTTTAGTGGGTGGACCCAGCATTCAATGAAATAAAATTCTGAAAAAAATATGAATCTGATTAAAAACACTTGGCACTCCAGGAATAAAAGGTCTAAATATAGTCTTTAGGCTATGAATGGGAGAATTTTGGGTACTTCAAGAAAGCAAGTGTACTCACAATGTCCAATGAACATGGGCAACCTTTAGTCATTCATATATGTATGTACACATATTCCTATCCACAAATAAACGTGTGCTATTTTTTGCAGCCTTCAAAAAACTCAATAATTTGTACAAAGCCTCAATTAAAAAAAAAATCATCCTCTCAATTTTATTATGTACCCTGTGATACAGAACATTTTTCTTAAAGCCCAGGTTGTGGGGTCAAATATTGCATAAAATAACAGCAGAAGGCGAAGAAAAAAAAGATTCTAACCCTCTTGACTATAAGCAAAAAGCATGAAAGGAATGCAGAGTAAAAGCTCAGAATGTCAAAATGATCCTCCTTAAATAAAAATATCTCATCACTTCAGTTCTAATATGATTATTTTTGCAGGGCTTGCCCTACTTTTTTTTTTTTTTTTAAACTTTTAGGATTAGTTATAGTGCAGTCTCTTCACCCTTAGAGCCATTTTGATGACATAAAATGCAAATGAGATTAAAGTGCTTTTGTGTGTGCCTCTCCGTGACCCACTGAGGGCTCCACAGAGCGGTGACTGTTTCCCTCCTGCTCTAGACACTACCTGAGTTCAGAGGCACTGGTTTCTCCTCTAAAGAAGAGGGAACAGGGCAGGTTGAGCTGTCTTTCCCTAAGCAGGGCTTTGGGAAGCATCAGAGTCTGCAGGCACAACGTGTGTTGTCACCCTGGCTGTAGCCACAGACAATCTATTCCCACCACGTCCAGCATACTCTTGCTAGGTGCTGATTAAAATATAGCCATTCAAATAAAAAGTGTGTATACCAGCCTTTCAGGATAGGGCGTTTATTTGTGAATTTTATGCTTTTTTTTTTTTTTTGTGTGTGTGTGAAATTTTAGCATTTCCACCCTGTTTTTCCAAAGAGATTCAAGGAAGGCTTTTGAGACATCCCTGATGTTAAGCACATTTGGGGCACCAGCACTGCAGGCCATGCCCAAGGTGAGGAGTGCTATTCGTAAGCAACAGAATCACAGGATCACAGAATACCCTGAGCTGGAAGGGATCACTGAAGTTCAACTCCTGGCCCTGCAGAGGACAGCCCCAAGAACCACACCATGTCCGTCACTTTTTTGAGAGTTCTTTTTTTAAAAAAGACGGCATTTTACTCGTGATTATTAAAGCATAGGCCAGTCAGAGATGTCAGTTTTCAGAGCGAACAGAACACCTACTGGCACAAATTAATGACATATCTTTATAATTGATTTCTCTCTGATGCGTTGCCTAGGACTTTCCTGCTGTACCAGCTCTGTGGGTGGTTTTGGTTGTTGTTTTTTAGCTTGGACTTTGCTTGTTTGTTTGCTTTTGTGGGACATTACAATCGAGTGACTGAACTGAGGTAAAACAACTTGTAAACGTTTGTTTTCCTAAATCTCTACCCTAGACCTTGTGTAGCTGACCATGAAG
Source organism: Atrichornis clamosus (assembly GCA_013400975.1). Taxonomy (NCBI): domain Eukaryota; kingdom Metazoa; phylum Chordata; class Aves; order Passeriformes; family Menuridae; genus Atrichornis; species Atrichornis clamosus. The sequence continues at coordinate 9,132 of WBMZ01006460.1, forward strand.
TCCTTGTTCAGTGTCTCCATATTCCTTCTGAGATGGTTCAATAGGACCAATTGCCATGCCAATTAGTCTTGATTAAGAACCCCTCCAATGAAATCTTTCTGTCACGTATTAACAAGGGGATACATGGAAAGTGTCTAAAATGGTGTTGCCTAAAAACACTCTGCACATGGAGTTGGGTAAAAATGAGTTATTTGATTTTTTTGATGAATATAAAAGTCTTGATACATTTTTTTCTGATTTACCTGTAATTAAAAAAGTTGGGTTTATTAACTGTTTAAAAAAATTTCTACGATAAAAATAGAATAGGAAATTTCAGCGTGAATAAAGATTTTGAATACAGTAAACCTGAATAGTTCTTCAGAAAACATGAAAGAAACAACTTTTCAGAAGTTCCCCTTCCCCTCCTATGAACATTCTGACAAATGAACCCAAAATTCAGAAAATAAATTTGCCACCAGATCTGCCTTTTTAATTTCCGTAAATATTCCTCCAGGTATTCATCCAGTTGTAATGTGTGTTGCAAAAAAAAGGAAAAGTGTATTCCTGATCATCAGGTTGTGTGCAGTGTTTCCCTAACACGAAATGCACAGAAGAAGGTCACCCTTATTTACAGGCCAGGTAAAATTCATGAATTATGATAAAATGTCTCTTGTGGAAATGGTCCAGAGTTCAGGTTTTTCTGTCCAACCCAAAGGTACACACCAGGATTGGAAAATTTCAACAATTGCAACAGTAATCCTAAAGCATTAGCTATAAATTATAGGAAAAAGCCAGGAACAATTAAATACTCTAAGAAAGAGGATAAGGAAATACTTAGTTGAAATGTGAAGGAATCCTGCAAATATGAAAGCTGCTTTTCTGCATGTTTCACTTGAAATACCATCAGAGTGAAATGCACAGTACTTGGAGAAAACCCTGTTACTCTCCTTGCCTCTGCACTGGGGAGGGGCAAGGAGTGAGTGCGGAGCTCTTAAATGGAGTATCTTAATGGATCAGGGTCTGATGGCTGAGCCCCTGGGCTAAACCATCGTTTTTGAAGCTGACACCTCCAGATGCTGAATAAGCAAAGCTTTCTAGCAGGCACGAAGCTTGGAAAAGCATATTTAAAAACCCTGCAGAATTTCTATGAGACGTTCTGCTGGGAATTGAGAGATCGTGAATCTCGCCTCTCCTTCCCCTTCCTTCACCCTTGTAAACACTCCTGGCAAAGCTGCGTGGGCTCCTGGGGTCACATCCCAACTCCTCATATTGCCTGTTCTACAGCACAAGGGCACCGAAGCTGTGCTAGACACAGTTCGCTTGACTTTGGCAAAATCAGCTTGAGTTTGGTAAAAGTCTAATTACAGCCCGTTTCCCGAGCATGGTTGATGTTATTTTCCACAGCCTTCTGCTCCCACTCTTCCCCCGTCCTCTCCCTCCTTGCTGAGCTCTGCACAGGCCTTAGGGAGATCAGCTGAGAGAGAGGAACTCACCTGAATTTCACAGGATGTGTTGCACACATGTATATTTGTATATTTATTTTCATATATATATATATATATGTATATGTATATGCATGTACTTTTTCAGATACGAGCTTGAAAATCATAGAATCATAGAATGGTTTGGACTGGAAGGAACCTTAAAGACCATCCAGTTCCAACCCCCTGCCATGAGCAGGGACACCTCCCACTATCCCAGGTTGCTCCAAGCCCCGTCCAACCCGGCCTTGGACACTTCCAGGGATGGGGCAGCCACAGCTTCTCTGGGCACCCTGTGCCAGGGCCTCAGCACCCTCACAAGAAAGAAAGTTTTCCTAATGTCCAATCTAAACTCACTCTCTGTCAGTGTGAAGCCATTCCCCCTTGTCCCGTCACTCCAGGCCCTTGCCAAATGTCTCCATCTTTCTTGTAGTTTCCCTTCAGGTACGGGAAGGCCACAACGAGGTCATCCCGACGCCTTCTCTTGTCCAGGCTGAACAATCCCAGTTCTCTCATCCTTTCCTCATAAGAGAGGTGCTCCACCCCTCTGATCATCTTTGTGTCCCTCCTCTGGGGTCACTCCAACAGGTCCCTGTCCTGCCTGTGCTAAGGATCCCCGTCCCCAATTCCGAAGGGAGGAAGGCCTGGCTGTCAGCTCTATTCCCACAGCTAATACCCTAAGAATGTCACTGTACCTAACTTAGCCAAGAGGGGACTTCAGGGGACGGGACTGCTCACCACACGTGGGCTAGGGAGTAAAGGGAAGGCATGGCAAAAACCAGGACACTGACGGAAGGCTGGAGATGAGATGTTTCTCTGGCAGTGCACCGGGGACATGAAGCCACCCTGGGTGGCTGCAGCAGAGGACAGGGGCTAAGAGATTTTGGAGTGGCTGGATCCCTTTCTGGGAGAGGATGTACAGCTCAGCCCCCACGGGATGAGTGGGTGTCTGAGAATCTTTTTTAAAGCAGAAAGCAACACCACCTCAGCATGGCTGTCAGCTGTTACATTTTAATGCACTAAATACACTGGAAAGCAGCTCTAGACAGCTGTAGTATAGAGGTTCCACCTCTCCAAACGTGCTCTTTTATTACTAATTAATTTTATTAGACTTTACAGCCTTATCAGAACAGAAATCAAAGAATGAAGCCAGCTGTTATTGTTCCTCCAGTGAATTCCTACTGTAAACAATCTTTTATTGATAATTAGTTTTCAGTAGCAACTATTTGATATTATGACATTGCTTATTAAAAAATGCAATTGTTGAAGCTGGTAAGTTATTCTGTACTGTTTAAATACTAAGAAAGTTTTTTTTTTCGATGAAAAGATTACAGCACTAAACACTATATGGATGCTGTAATGGTAAATATAAAAGATAGACAAGAAAGGAGACACACTTTTCTCCATAGTTATATTAAAACCTTGACATCTTGAAAATTTAGCCAAAGCTCCTGTGAATGTAATACACTGACTTTGGAGGTGAATTAATTTGGGATAAATCCTGCCCTGCTGTACAGCACTACTGAAAAAAGAGTCAGCAAGTGCACAGGAAGAGTTTCTCTAAAAAACTGATCAGGCAGTGAATGAGAATGAGGACAAGGGCTTCAAGTCACTGGCAGAGGTACCAAAAGTAATAAAAAATTTCTTACTCTTATCTTATTAAAAACCAACAACACTTCAACATCTCGTCAGCCTCCCTGGGTAGTTTCAAAATATTCTGGGCTTACCCAGAGTGTCTTAACTGCTCTTCTCATGTTTTCCCTTCTCGTTTGTTAGATAGGACAATATAAAATACCCTTCCAGGAAGAAGGCAAGACTCCTGCCAGCACCGACACTTATCTATTTCAAATTTTGACAAACTCAATGTAAGTGGGCCCCATTTATTACAAAGTTGTCTGTCATCATTCCTTCAAAGGTCTGTTAAGGTGATCTAGCTCAAAATAATTACTCATTTTAGGAATATGTTGAATTGAACTTTGCCAAACATCACAATCAAATAGAGAACCATAACAGACTTAAATACAGCATTAAACCCAATTCCCAGAAAGAGGGATCCAGAAGTTCTTTTGTTCTTTCAGTCTCAGTAAGTGAGATAAAAATGGTGTTGATAGTCATTGTTAGGTGTTCTGCAAAAAATCCCATCTCGTTTTACACAGGAAGACTCTCTCTCAAAATGGTTTATGTAGTTACAGACACTCATTTTATGGAAAAGGCTGACAGTCACCGTGTGATATTTGGGCTCAGAAGAGCAGGAATGGAGACATTCAGATGCGAAACTTTGAGCTGTAACAAACAACTGTGGGTTTTTTTGTGAATACCAGATGCCATAGACTAAAAAACCCCATGGATTCATTGGTGGAATAACTCGGTTGGGCACCTGAGCTGCAAGGTCCTCTTCCTTGCGCTCACACTGCTGTGCTTGCTGGGCTTAAAGAAATCACTTCAGCCTCAAAGAGATCACGTGTCTCTCTGCCATGCCTTTATTTTCACACTTGTTGTAGGGGAACTGCGACTGCTGCCTTTGTAAAGCATTTTGACATCTAATGATAGAGAAAGAGGTGACTTAGCTGGGCTCTCCGTTCCTAAGGCTGTCCTGTACCTCTAAGAGGGTTTTGACTGAAGGCTCTGACACGGAGCCCAGAAACAGCAGAGGAACCTTCTGATCCTTTTGGGTAAGGATGGAAGAACTCGGCTCACAGCAGTTGCTTTCTAAAACAGAATTAAAGACACAAGCACAAGGCTTTTATCTTGTTCCTGTTACTATCCACACAGCAGCACGTGGGAATACTTGTATTTTTACCTACAGACAGTGCCTTGACCATTTGCTCCAGCCTTTTGTTGAAGGCAGAATACATCAGGGACTTCATCTCCAGCCCTGTTTTTTGTTAAGAAGCATTAAGGGCAGGTGATGAGGAGCAGAGAGGTTTCTGATGGGCCACTAGGGAGAGGAGTTACTGAGTGAAAATGTCAAGGTAGAAATTCTTGGCACAGTAATCAAGACAGGCTCTCAGGCCTTTTTAAAATATGTCTTTAAATCTACTTACAGTCTGGCTGAAACCAGATTTGCAGTCTATTTTTGCAGCTGCCCGTCTCCACACAGAAAAGCTTTAGTGTTGGACGTGGATAGTGCACTTCAAAAGGTAGACAGAAACCTTTGAAGTGCACACAGACTGACGCGAAGGGTTACTCGGAAGTGCAGGTTTCCTCCGACAACAAAGGTATTTGGAAATGCTGGGATCCCAAAGGTGTTCGGGGTTTCATCAGTCTAGGAGCACAAAGACTTAGATTTTACAACTAAATGTGTTTATTTTTGCAGAAAGCCCACTTTCTGTAGTTGCCTGCTTTCTGAATGTGCATAGGTGAGGGACAGAAGCCACCTATTTACATGGTGAGATTTTTCCATTTAAGAATTTGATAACAATATCTTTGAACTTCTGGGAACACTTGGAAAATATCTGCAAGGGCCAGCTCCTGAATCAGCATAAATCAGCTGTGGTTAATAACACACATCTTTTAACATCCAAATTTAAAAAATGAGCAAAATCTGGCATTTCAATACATTCTTTTGAGCAACTTTTTTAGAATATTTATAGTATTTATCGAAGTCTGCACATTAAATCTAAAATTTTCAGTGGAGTAGATTATTTATGTAGATTAATCCCGCTGAAAAGGATGAAAAGATCCTATTCAAACTACCCATTGACAAAACCCAATTCCTTTATTTGTAGAGGGGCACTTTTTTCCCTTAGGTCAAATAACTCTCACACAAAAAAATCAGGTACAAGCAAACCCCCTTGCCTAGAACAATTGCAGGGAAAATTTTATTTCAGAGGCGTTTACCTGGAGATGTATGGACAGTTAGAAAGCAGTTAATTGAATACATTAGAGCACTGTTGATACTGCGGAACAGTTCTGTACTGTGGGCTGTTGAATATCCACTAAAAATAAGAATTTGAAATAAAAAGTGAATAGCTTTGGTATAGACAAAACTTAAAATCAAGAATTTAAAAAATTACATCATGACTTGTATTTTTCTTTTTTTTTTGGCACAGGTCTAGCAACACGTCTAATATATAGGTTTGAAAAAAAAGGCCAAAAAAGTGTTTTTATTGGAGGCCTGCAGAAGGTTTGCTGCAGAAAGGTGAAATTTGGACAAACAGTTTTTGAAACAACTTCACCCACCTTAGGTAATAGCGCAATTTATCAGGTGGTACTAAGAAACTACGGAGGTAAACAGAACACGTTTAAATTTTGGTTTGGTGTAAGTTAGCTGTTAATTGTTGTATTGACCTATAGCTACTTTGCAACATCTTTTAATGTGAGAATGCCACATTTACTGATAAAGCTACTTTGCAACGTCTTTTAATGTGAGAATGCCACATTTACTGATAACTGGCAGTTCACACAAAACAATATTTGAGTAAGTGTTCCTATGTTACTAGAAAAGAGGCTTTTTATTTGTTCTCCAAAGTGTGGCATTCAAGAGGAAAAACACTTTGACCCTTAAAACAATCTCGTATATTTTTAAGGAAGCACTACAAGTACCCTTCTACTGGTTTTATTCCCTGGATTAAGAAGAGGAAGTTAATTATACAGGCAGAAAATAAACAAATTTTAAATTGATCTGATATTAGAAATTAAACATATTGGAGGCTTTCTTTTTNTCCTATGTTACTAGAAAAGAGGCTTTTTATTTGTTCTCCAAAGTGTGGCATTCAAGAGGAAAAACACTTTGACCCTTAAAACAATCTCGTATATTTTTAAGGAAGCACTACAAGTACCCTTCTACTGGTTTTATTCCCTGGATTAAGAAGAGGAAGTTAATTATACAGGCAGAAAATAAACAAATTTTAAATTGATTTGATATTAGAAATTAAACAAACATATTGGAGGCTTTCTTTTTTTTTTTTTCTTTCTTACAGACAACCAATTTTTGCTTTCAATATAACACGATAAGAGGAAAAAAAAGCGTAAGGAAGCTCACACACGTGGAGCTAAATCCACCAAACCAGGAGGACAGTTTGGGACCAGCTTGCGGGGTCAAAGCTGACCTCAAAAGGAGAGTGGCTGGCAGCTGCTGGGTCCCTGCCCCATTTCAGGAATCTCTGAGCAGTTGCTGCAGTAGTTGGTGCTCCTCCTTCCCCTGCCATCAGCACCGGGGACGGTGGCCAGGGCCACTTTAGTCCTGGCTGGTCTCCAGCTGCTAAAGCAGCTGGCCCCTTGAGGCTGCTGGCAATCAGTGAAAATCAAATCAGCCCTGTGCTGTGAACTGGTGCTGGAGTGAACGGATGCTGGGAAAGCACAGACTGGGTATATTGCTCCTTCTTGGCCAGAAACGTAGATCAGCGTTTTCAGATGACTGTTTTCTGTCTCAAGAGGTGTTTCAGTCTGCTCTAGTGCTTCAGAAACTTCACATTTAGAAACACATGTTCAGTTTTATTGTAACGAAACTGGAGAGATTAAAAACTTGTAAGAGAAATCAAGTCAAAGTTTTAAGCAGCTTGATTCCAGTAAAATCATTCTGAATCAAAATTTAACCTAAGGACATAAAAAGACAGCAATATTTACAGGGTAGGATGAAACACCTTCTGGAACAAGTTTTGTAGAGGGAGGCAAAGGAGAATTCACACACATCTTCTTGTTCTAGTGCTGGTCAAGTTTGGTTTCTTTCTCACATGAACAATAGTAGAGTAAATACGCAATCCTAGTGTCAAAGCACACATATAGGACTTTGTCTCATAAAGCCAATTCTGATTTGACTTTCAGTTACCTGGAAAGTCTGTCAGAATCCAGCAGAATGGTAGAGCTGATCACAACCTGCTTAATAGACAGAAATTCCAGCCTTGTCTCACTGTATCCCAGGGCACTTGACAGATGAGAGATTCCCTTTTCCTCTTGTGTGGCTTTTTCCCCCTGCCCTGTTTAAAGGATAGGGAAAAAGAGTGTTTTGTATCATTCTTGTAACATCCATTCCTGTTGTACTGAGCCCTGCTGCTCACTGTGGCATCTTTTGTTGGTTCCCTGCCCTATCTCTGCAAATCTAAGTCAACATTTCCAGAGAAAATGCTGCTTAATAACTTCAAAGAGTTATTGCTTCTGGCTTTGTCTGTGCATGGTACAGCAGAGAAAAGAATAAAGAACAGACACGAAATGACCCGATCCCAGTATTTGTATTGAAGGCTATAAAGTGATACTTGTCCAGAAAATGCAGTTTCTTTGGCAAGCATGCTGATGCCAGGAATACATGTGGATATCAAAATCCACAAAGAGACAGGGCACCTTCTAAGGAACAGTTTTCCATATCCGGTTTCAGGGGGTGAGAACCTGGTTCTTTGCCTCATGCATGATCTGGCAGTGCAAATTCACTGTGAACTGATTTAGTGGTCTGCCAGCAAATACAACTAAAGCAGCACCAGTTTCACTGCAACTCCACAATTTGTTTCACTTTCCATCTTCTGAACTCCCCAGGTATTGCTTCCTTGGCCCTTGCTGCTGTGAGATTTACCTTTAGCATCCCCAATTCTCTGTTCAGTTGAAGGTTTCTCAGTTGAGATAAGCAGGTATTCCACACATGGTGCTGTATTTTTGAGGGTGGTTGATGTGACGAAGTATCGCCATGTGAAACAGTAATTTCTTTTTAATTGGTGAAGTTCAAAGAGATTTGCAGGCACTCCCCACCTGCTTGCATTCCCCCATAACCAGCCTGACTTTGTGAGATTGGTTTGATTTCCACAGCAAGGGAAACAGAAAGGCCCTACCACCAAGATGCCACGCCCAAAAGCAGTAACGCTGGATCCAAATGGGGAATTCTTGTTAAGATAATCACAAAGCAGTCCTGTTCATCTTGCCTAGGCAGATCTAATGCCTGGAGATGCTGACTTCTGCTGAGTCCCTCAGTGACAGAGAGGGGCCCTCACCCCTGGGTGTCCCTGTGTGCAGTGAGGGGCAGAGCAGGGCCCGGGCTCTGCTCCGGGGGGCCTGGAATGGCACCGGAGGAACTTGGTGATCCCTGATCCCAGGAAGTTCCCCCTGGACATGAGGCAGAACTTCTTCCCTGGGCAGTGCCCGAGCCCTGAACAGATCGTCCAGAGTGGGGCTGGAGTCTCCTCACCGGGGATATTCCAGCCCCACCCCGCCACACTCCTGTGCCCTGTGCTCTGGGATGGCCCTGCTGGAGCAGGGAGGTGGGACCAGATCACCCACTGTGGTCCCTTCCAGCCTGACCCATTCTGGGATTCTGTGATCTTCATAGCAGGTGGCTTTGGCATCTTTAGCTTGTGCACAGGCTCTACCTTTTCAACTGTGTCCAGTGTTAGAAAAAAATAAAGGACTTGATTTGTGCTCTAAAAGCTCCCATTACACAAGTGATGGCTCAGTGGCCGTCCACAAGGCTTCCCCAGTTTCCTCTCCATCCACTGATAACTAAATTCCTGAACATTTTCTGTTCATCCACCATCCTTCAATACTCTCCATGCTGCCCTAGCAACCAGTGCCACCTTCTCTGGTCTGAGCCACAAGGCTCTCATTCTGACCATTTGCTGCTGATTTAGAAGCTGGCCTTTGTGCAAGCATTGATGGCAGCTTTACTACTTGTGTCATGTTTTATACACAGCACAGCTGTGGCACCTCACAGCACGAGGCACCTCACATGGCAATGAAACAAATGCCATTGTCACAGAATTCAATATTTTCTTTTCCCCTTTGAGAGACTGCTGCTCCTGTTAACATGCTTATAACTACTGGAATTAAAACACTTGGAGCAGAAACAGGGCCTGGGTAGTTCTGCAGAAATGGGGACATTCTCCCTGTCTCAGCATTTAGACACAGGCCAAAGAAAGATCCAGTATTCAGATGGGAATCCTAATCAGTTGCTTGCACAATCCAATAGCTTTAATACATTTCTACTTCTCAGCATCACATCTTCCTTATTCACAGACGCATCACACTGAGAATCTTTCAACAGTTAGATTGGAGACACAAAAAAAGGAGAGAGAGAGAGAGAGAGGGAGAGAGAACCCTCAACTTCATCTTACTCCTGCCCAGAAAATTCAATACAAACATTACATTTGGACTGCCTTGCCTTGACAGCTGATTGATTGCTACATTCACTACTGGCATCTCTACCTAAACACATGCAGGGAAGACTTTGGCCCTCTATTTTGAAGGTTCACCCAACTGTGCATCCATAAAATTGGAACAGCAGCAGTAATTTGGCTTCCTCTGGCTCTTTCAGATTCTTTCTGGGTAGACCCCAACTGCCTCTTAGAGAGATTTGCTGCTGCTAATTTTTTTTAACAGGCCATCTGTCTCATTTTGTATTCTAGAGCATTCTTCTCCTTTTCTTGTCACGATTCCAGCAGAGTGAGAAGTTAGTTGGACTGCTCGTGCTGCAGAGAGTTACCATACTGCTGTCCTGTGGCTGGTGCAGCAGAACACAGACAGGGCCACCTGTCTACGTTCCCTTTCTCTGGGCAGGAGGCCCTTCAGTCCTCTCAGCAGGGCAGGGTCTTGGCACCTGCCATGGACAGGGACACCTTCCACTAGACCAGGTTGTTCAAAGCCTCATCCAACCAGGCCTTGAACACTTCCAGGGATGAGACATCCACAGCTTCTCTGGGAAACCTGTTCCAGTGCCTCCACATACTCACAGAAAATAGTTTTTCCTAATATCCCATCTAACCCTGCTCTCTGCCAGTGTGAAGCCATTCCCCCTTGTCCTGTCACTCCAGGCCCCTGTCCATAGTCTCTCTCCATCTTTCCTGTGGGCTCCCTTCAGACACCGGAAGGCCAAAATGAGGTCACCCTTCTCTTTTCCAGGCTGATCACTGAACACCAGGGGCAGCAGGGATACAACAAAATGCTCTCTGAAGTGTGAAGCACAGCTGGACAGATATTAAACAGGGCTCCATGCTGCCCCTTCAAGCCACAGGTGTCATCAAAACAAAAGATGGGCAGAAAATAATGTTATTTCTGGATGTATCTGGTCCTGACACTCCCAGGTTTAACTATTTCCATTTAAAGACTTGAGAGAAGTGAAAACATGGAAGAACTTTTTACTGATATAAGGCAACATAGCAGATTTGGCCGTGAGTCCTTCACAGAAATCTGGGAACATTTAAAGGCTACTAAAAATTCTCATTTGATTTCAGATACTTAGAGTGTTGTTGTTTCCCTGAGTGATTTGTCTGGACTCTGAGTTCCTCCTTGAGTGATTTGTACAGCCACTGGAGAGAAGGATTTTCTGGAATACGAATATTTCTGGAATATGTATAGTATTTTAGAAATCCACTATAGAGGAAGTTAAAGTACTTCCTAGAAGTGTGTATTTTCTGTAATTGCAGTCTAAATCACTAACACTGGTGTAGATATCTTTGCTGCAGTGTTCTCATTTGACCAGATAAGTCCCCCCTAAAGAAACTGTTGGAAGAGTCAGGAATAATCACTTAGGGATGCATTAGAATTTGGCAGGAAAAGGAAGGCACATTGATGCTAATGGGAGTGATTAGTGCTCTAATTCATGGGTCATCAGGATTGTCCCATCTGGGATATCTGCTTGTGAGACAGAGCTCCATCACCAGGTCACCACCCTCTGACACTGGCCCTGACTTCTGAACTCCAACCTCATAGAATCATGGAATGGCCTGGGTTGGAAGGGATCTCAAAGTTCTTCTCATTCCAACCCTCCTTCCATGAACTGCAACATCTTCCACTAGACTAGGATGCTCAGAGCCCCATCCAACCTGGCCTTGAACACTTCCAGGGATGGGGCAGCCACAGCTTCTCTGCGAAACCTGTGCCAGGGCCTCACTTGTAAGGAATTTTTCCCTAATATCTGAGCTAAACCTACTCTCTGTCAGTTTGAAGCCATTCCCCCTTGTCCTGTCACTACATTCTCTTGCTCACTGAGGAAATTATGAGCCCACCTGACCTGCCCAGAGCCCCACAAGGCTTTGGAAGACCACAATAAACAGGACACAAGGCAGCTACAAATAAAGGAGGCATGTGGCAGCAAGGATGAAAATGAGTCCCAAAGAGGACTGTAGGAAACCACATACACAGCAAATATCAGGCCTGTGTGCATCTTAGGAAAAAAGATTCCAAAACAAGAACTGCAGCTCATTGCTTTGCAAATGTTTGCAAGCACAGTGTAGGATGCACAGACAACGACTGCGGGATTCTTCGCAGGGGCAATGGAAAGTATTTCTGCTGGGCAGTTTAGCCTGGACAAAAGGAGGCTCAGGGGAGACCTTCTTGCTCTCTACATCTCCCTGACAGGAGGGTGCAGCCAGGTGGGGGTCGGGCTCTGCTCCCACACAACCAGCAACAGGACGAGAGGACATGGCCTCAAGCTGTGCCGGGGGAGGTTTAGATTGGATATCAGGAGGAATTTCTTCATGACACGGTTGTTAAACTTTGGAACTGCCAACACCACCACTGGAAGTGGTGGAGTCACCACCACTGGAGGTGTTCAAGAAACGACTGCACGTGGCACTTAATGCCATGGTCTGGTTGATAAGGTGGTGATCGGTCAAATTTTGGACTTGATGATCTTGGAGGCCTGTTGCAACCTAAATGGTTCTGTGACTCTGTGATCATAGAAATATTCATATAAAAACTAGTGAAACATTCACTGACTCATGCTGAGCTCAAAAAAGGCACATAGTGCCAAGTGTGATGCTTACAAATAATTTATTTTTATTGCAGAGTCGTTAAGACAAAACAAACATTGTACTGTTTCTCTGAAATATAAGCAATGGGACAAAAAACCTAAAGACACACTCAATTGGTACCATTGTGAGAGAAGCTGAACATTACCAAATTCAAGTCTATCTATCTGCTCTTTCTGAACAGAAGGTGCACCTCTGGAAAGATAGTTCATGCTTTTCAGAATGCAGGGGAATTTTCAAAGGATCAAAAACTAGAGAAACTATAGTCCTACCACAGGTTCATAATTTATGCCTTTATAAATCTTATTTATAAATATCTGCTTAATTTTATTTTCTTCTAAGAAAGATGACATCAACAAGGAACACTTCCTCATGCTGGGATTGGGCCATATTATCTCCAAACCCAAGTAACCTTACAACTTATATTATTTTATATTTCCACAATACTCACAGGGGAAAAACTACTGGGGAATTATCTGATGCTATTTTTGCTGCCTAAATTATTGCCAGGGCTCTGAAACCAGAGCCCAAGTTGAGTTAGGTTTTTTTCATCTTTTTGGAAATCACCTTTTTCAAAGAGACTACCATTTGGGCTGAAATTTCACTGAAAAACGTAACAACTTGATAGCATGGATTGAACATGATGAACACAGAAATAACCTGCTTTCCTGTCTGGGAAATGTAGAGAAAACACAGCAAGTGGTGGTTTGGAAAATGTGAGCGACACTGGGATGCCAGTTCTAAGACTATCAGAGCCATAATTGAATAAACATGTTTAAATACTGTGTAGTGGAAACTAAATGCCACAGGAGAGAAATGAAGCCAGCCAGTTATTTCTCTGTGATGTAGCTAACCACAGTACCTTAAAAGCATTGATCTGTAAAACTGTTCAGCATTCATGGGTCTTAAGTCTTAATAGACAGCCTGGGGTTTTAACTCTTCTGAGGTTCTGTAGCAGAAAACACAGAATTAAACTGGCTGAAAACAATTCAAGGGGCAGTTTGGAGCCAAAATCTTAACAAAATGGGGTTAACATTGCAGCCTGGTGGCTTGTATTTCAGTGGGTGTGAACAAAACCAAAATGCCACCGGCACAAAGAAAGGAGGTGGTTTTGGCCTTCATTCATTTATATAAAGACTGTATAACTTTATCTGTGAGAGGCCAGCCTTAGCTGAAACTTCCCATAAACTGATTAGTGCCATGGTCAGAAGGCACCTGGCAGACTTATCATCTACTGAAAGCACAGAGATAATTTTTTCTTCGGCTCCAAATGGATGCAAATTGAATGTTAAACTGGAATAGTCACCAGGGACTTGCAGAGTGAAAAATAGATAAGAGAAACTAAAATAAAAGTGTCTGACAGGATTTTTCATTTCTGAGAGCCAACAGTCCTTCATGATGGGCAACAAAGGAACAGACGTGTTGTAATAGGTTGCTTCATGGTTGCAAGACATTGATCTCTTGGCTGGACACACTAGAGAGGAGCTGGCAGCAATTCTTGTGAAGTTAAGAAGAGTCAAAAGCAGCATTGGATCAAAGTGGCCTCAAGAAACGGAACTGCCAGGGACAATGAACTGGCCACCAGAGCTTCTGGCCTGGTCGGAGCCCCAGGCCCTGGTAAATACAACCAGCACACACCCCACAAACTGCCTCAACACCACGGGGAGCTGATTTATGATATTACATAGAGAGGTGTTCCATCAAAGCATGACGAACTTGGGCTTGGAAAAATGAGGCGAGTCTTCAGTCTACAAGGACGATGCTCCTCCTACAGAAAACATGGGCCGTGTGAGGTACAGCTTTTTGGCTGAGCCTTGGACTTGGGGTGCAGAGCTGAGCTCAAACAGATCCACAGTCATAGCATGGGACAACCTGGGATAACAAAAATCCTGACACTTCTGCCACAGCTGCAGCTCAAGGTTCATAGGCCTTTTTCCAACTTGGCTAAAACATAATTAAAATAACAACACTAAAGTGCATTTAGAAAACAGAAAAAAATAAAGCAAAACCTTCTCATAAAAATAAATGATCAGACATTGGTTTGGGTTTGAAACGACCTTAAGGATCATCTGGTTCCAACTCATGATAAAATATTTATTTTCATAGGTATATTATTTTTATTCAAGTGAGATGTGGCAACAGGGAAATAATTGCCAATATACAGATACGTATTTTATTAAGGTGCTATTACTTTAAATTTGCCTGCTTTTTATCAAATTTATAACCACACAGATAGAGTTCACATTTTATTTACAGAAACATATTGATTTTGCTGGTTCCTAAAAGGCACTCGGAAGACACTGTAAAGGAATGGGAGCTGCTTTTTCTTGCAGGCCAATCAGCATGAATTCCATGGACTGTATGAAGTGGACACATTTACAAAGCTCAGCATATTGCTGTGGCTTCTCAGGCAGCAGCCCCCAAGCCCCTTAGCACTAGTGACAGACTTGCTGGAGATGCTAACGGAGAAGTGAACCATCAAGCACAGCTTTTGGCAGGCTCTGACAGAGCCTAACCGAATTAATTCTGCTGATTACACCACCTGCAGTATTTACTTGATGAAATAAAGGCAGTGAGAGCTGCTGCACGTATCCCTCTTCCAGCTTTGGCCACTGCCATAGGTCAGCCAGCACTGCAGGGGTGGGGATTCATTTGCTTAATTGATCTTCCTCGTTTTCTCCAGCCTCACATATATTTTGTGCATAGCTAGGCTGAATTCTTCTTGTGAAACGCTAGCTAGGAACTTTGTATCCCCTTTTTTTGTTGTTTTTTTTTTACCAGATTGTTTCACACAAATCAATTCCATCTTTGGTTTGTTCAATGAATGTCAATTTCCATGACTTTAACGATGATTTTGTGTCATCGTAACCTGTGATTTATCATTAAGATTGCATGGCAACGTGTTTGATTCTTGCCTACAGACTTTGCTAACTCTGTGACCAAAATGATAAAAAATGAGATTGTACAGTTGAATTATTCAACTTGAGGGCTGCTAAATATTTTTAAACATTGATCACAGCAAAACTTTTGGCAATCCTATTAGATTTTATATTGAATTGGGTATTTCCAGAAGTTTCTGATATTCTCAGGTTTTTTAATGAAATAAAAAATGCCAGAAAGATTTTTTTCTTCATTAAAAAAAAAAAAGAAGAAAATGAAATGGCCATTGCTAAAAATTCTGATTCAGGAGGGAAACCCTGCTGCTTCATGCAAATTGTGGTTCATTCTGCTGCCTGTTCTCTTCTGTGATGTGGTCACCTCAAACTGATCTCCCTTCATGCACTATGAATAGTACTCGAGCATCGGCTCAGCAAAGGGAAACACTGCAATATTTGATAGGAAATAAGAGATAGACAGGGAGTCCAGCACAAAAAAGAAAATGGCAACGTTGGGAAGACAAACAAGAACTGTTAAAGCAGAATTTTCTAAAATAAATCCAGTATTTAGATTTCAACACTTCCTAACCAGTCAATATTTTATTATTATTTTCTATTTTGAGTAGCTTTGAGAGTGATATGAGTTGCACATTTTGCTTTCACAATCCTGTGACTGGCATTTGGCAAATGAAGTGCTTTACTTTTAATAGTGTTTATTGGTTACAACTCAGACCTGAGGACAAAAGAGAAGATCTAAGTCCACTTGAATACGTATAAATGTCTTGAAACAGAGGCTGAGAGATTTGTGTTGTGCTGCCACTCCTGTGTGTTTTTTCATTCACGTGGCCAATCTTCAGGTGTCCATTGCTGGGGCATTTAAGCCACATCCGTGACCTTCTCAGGGTAAGACATTCTTATCCCACCCGTCAACGACTTCAATTTGTGTTGGTACCTGGCAACTGTACCAACACAGGGAACAGAGAATCAGAGAACCAGAGAACGGCCTGGGTTGGAAGGGACATTAAAAGTCACCCAGTTCCCACCCCCTGCCAGGGGCAGGGACACCTTCCACTATCCCAGGTTGCTCCAAGCCCCGTCCGACCTGGCCTTGGACACTGCCAGGGATGGAGCAGCCACAGCTTCTCTGGGCACCCTGTGCCAGGGCCTCCCCACCCTCACAGGGAAGGATTTCTTCCTAATATCTCATCTAAATCTACCCCCTGTCGGTTTGAGGCCATTCCCCCTTGTCCTGTCACTCCAGGCCCCTGTCCATAGTCTCTCTCCATCTTTCCTGTGGGCTCCCTCAGGCCCTGCAAGGCCACAATGAGGTCACCCCAAAGCTTCTCTTCTCCAGGCTGAACAATCCCAATTCTCTCAGCCTTTCCTCATAGCAGAGGTGCTCCATCATCTTGGTGGGCTGTAAGAGTAACTTCATATTTAAATAATATTTATGACGTATCATTGAAATACTTAATAATTATTTCACAGGTTTACTTTGTCTTGTCTGAGAAACAACAGAGGAGAATAATTTGATAATCTATTTTTCTAACATTTTAATGTCTACAAAACAGAGTTAAAGGTTGCTCACACATCAAAGTGATGCTTTATTCATCATTATTTTACAACTTTTAAAAATTGCTGGTATTACACAGGCCGATTTGGTCTTTATTTCATTAGATCAAGTGGATGAGGGCTTTTGAAGAGAAGATAGTCCTAAAATGCCTTTTTTTGTCCCAATTTTACTTACGTGCATTTGGCTTTTCAAATTTTGCATATGTGATGTACAGAATTGTTGCTATCTAATCTCAAACAAATTTCATAGAATTAAAAGATAATTAATTATCATTCTGAGGTACTAACAATCTCTGCCATATGACTTTTTAAGATATATCTACCGCAATTCTGGGGTACTTAACTAAGATTTTTGTGTGTGTGAATTTAGCGAAAACCATTTTAAATCTAAATTTTACTTTCCCCTGTTTAGCCAAAGATGTTTTCCTTTCCTTCCTCCCCTTTCTCTTCTCAGTCACACGATCTTTACAATCCATTTTCGCAAGTGTTTCTCAAGAACTATTCTCAGCCTCAACATATATGAGTTACACATGTGAGTAATGACGTGGTGGGAAACACTGAATTAGAAATTAAAGGTGTTGAGATGATTATGTTTCTTTAGAATTTATCAAAGCTTAGCAGTCCTAAACCCAAGAGAATTTTTACACTTGCTTTTTCTGATCAGCCTTTTGCCTTGCTTTGCCTGAGCAATGGAGCATGCCTGCTAATTTTGGTACTGAAATAGCCGTCAAATAAACTTTTCTCTTCTGAATTTCTGTTGATCAGTTTGGCAGAAATACTTCCTTAATATGAAATACACCTAGAATATTTTGCCTGAGACAAGCATTGCGCTCCTTTTTGCCATTTGACTTGTGAAGTAAAATCTTCAGATTTAAGTAGGAGAGACCTTTGTATCCACTTTACTATTTTATCTACTTTAATTTCACTGACTTGCAAGTCCACGTTTTTGAAGGACTGGTAGTTTGTTTAGATTTTTTTAAACCAGCTTTGATACTTTAAAAAGCACCAGATATATTTGAACAAAGACATTCTTATGGAGGGTGGCATTAAAGAGTCAGTGAATTTCCTTTATAGTGTCGTGTTTCTTTGGAGTGAGTAATATTATGGGCTTTTACACTGAAGTTTTTTTGAGAAAGGAAAAGAAAACTTTCAAAAATATCCTTGTTCGTTTGTCTTATGGACTTACAGTCAAGATAGCAGGCGTCTCACAAAAGGTCAAAGTAAAATGCTGGAAGTGCCACTGGACATCATGCTATATGTAATAATAACTTTTATATAACGATGATACCACTGGAGGACAATTAATGAGTTTCATGCATTAATTTTATTCTTGTCCAAAAGCAAAGCTTCTCTGATAATAAATTAGCACAAGCTCACTACAGTTACAAAGTAACTGGGCATTTCAGGATTTGCTCTGGGTTTTTTTCTTTTATTCTACTCTCTTGTATTATTTCAGTCAGTATGATCGAGGATTAGCAGCAGAATTCCTAAGAAAACACTTATGCTTTCTCTATCTACTTAAGTTTCACAATGCTGCATTTTAAAGGAGATTATTCCATATTAGTGGAATAAATATAATTCAGATTTATATTGCAATGAAAATACTTAGTTTGTGCATGGGGGGAAGTACTTAATATTAAAATACTGAAAGCTGGTTCTTTTGATGGCAGTGGGGCAGAGAGAAGGAAGGAAAACTATTGCTTATAATGACTTAAACTTCTTGGGTGTTTAGATATTCCTTGT
The DNA here is from genome assembly GCA_013400975.1 of Atrichornis clamosus. Taxonomy (NCBI): domain Eukaryota; kingdom Metazoa; phylum Chordata; class Aves; order Passeriformes; family Menuridae; genus Atrichornis; species Atrichornis clamosus. Next base: position 27,450 of record WBMZ01006460.1, read on the forward strand.
CCTGGTCCCTGTGGTGTGATTAAATCCCTCTGAAGTGGTCCTTTGGAGGAACATTTAAAGTGAAGTTAATTGTCATAACAATTGCCATGAAATTTCTTTCATGTGATTATTTTTCCTTTAAATTCTGTCCAGATTTGCACGTGTGGGTGAAAAAATTATAGCTAAAAAGGAAGATAGTTCAGCAAGGATAGCAAATCAGAATAATTGTTTGCCTTTGAAATTTAGAGAAATCACAATACTTATTCACGTTCTCTATTACATTTCTTTCAAAAATGGTTGTGCGTGTACCTAATTTTATAGGTGTGTCATTAGTGTACTGCTCTTAATTTATGCCCCCTATCTTCTCTCTCAGTTTGCACAAGATTATTTAGGAGAACTATGAAATTGGTATTTTGATTGTTTTGAGGTAGCGAGTTAACACAAACTGAAGAGTCTCTGGGTCCCATTATTCAACTCTAGATAGCACAGCACAGCTGTTAATCTTAAACTAACATCTTAATTTGCCGATTTAAGGTCAATTGCTTCTTAATCTGGAAAAAGAAATGCCCAATATTTTTTTCTTATAACACTCCATTTATATTGTTCCGTCTCAGCCTGTTCTGCTTGACACAGTCCAGCCTAAGTCCTGCTCAGTGGCTACAGAATAGTCCCTACTGATAGAAATTGAGACAGTTTTGCCTGGTGAAAGGTTTTCTTTGTTTCTCATGCATTTGGGAAAAAAAAAAAAATCATCCCATCTTTGTAGGTTCTGCTCTTCTCTCCGTGCTTTCACTTGGTTAGGAAGTGTTGGGATGCAAACATGCCCAGCTTTATCCCTCTCTGGCTATTCCCACCCTGCAGCCAACAACACTTGTAGCCCCATCTTGCTGGAGGCCAGAGAAGTCAACCAGTGTGGTTCCTGATGAGCCAGGAAACGAGGCAGAAAGCAACACACTTTTCCCTGTCTCCACTCCTGATGGATTGCTGTATCCCAGGAGAGAGCGTGTCCACATACAACTCCTTTGGTTTTGTGGCCTTGCTTTCAATTCTTCCTGTTCTGTGTCTCGTGACTTGAAGCAGACACCGGCTAGAAAACAGAACTCCTCCTCTTCTATAAATCTACCTATAACTCTATCCAAAATAAGAAATTCAAAATACTCTACCATTCCGCTCTCCACCCAAACACCTGTGATCTTAACCTGAACTTCAAAGTCCTTCCAGGGGTCCAAAGGAGCATATATCATGCATTTTATTTTCTTCTAAAAGCTGTGCCAATTCTTCCCAGCTCCTAAAGAGAGCAGGACAAAAGAGGAGCATGAGAACATGGAAAGAGACACCTGAAGAGAACCCCTCTCCTCCAAAGGGCTGTGGCAGTCCAAGCCCTCAGAGCCAGTGGGGCAAATCTGCACCTGGATTTTCACTTTCAGATCTTGAACCCAAGGACCTGGGCCCAGGTTTTCAGAAGTATTCAATAACTCTGAAAGTGCAAGAAAGGGCCTGGATTTCTACAAAGTGCTGAGTGCTATTCCTCTGAAAATCAATTGCCTCTACAGTGCTTCAAGCCAGGCATATAAAACATAAGAACTCCAAATCACTAGTTGGTCTTAAAAAGTCTTGGCTCCGAAGCCTGCCAAGTCAGCACCTTCTTTGCCTACTTGGAAAGGCAGCCAGAGAAAGGAAATAGATGAGCCATCAGCTCTGAGCATAATTTCTACTGATTCAGTTCTTAGTTCATGAGTTAGCTGGAAGGAAAAAAAGGGAAGCATATGAAGAGAATGTTATAGTTCTATAAAGCGATATCCAAATGCCTTTAAAACAATAAAGACCACACTAGTTAGAGGAGTAGTTACCCCTTCTGTACACTTATAAGGAATTAATTAAATTTTAATTACTAAACACATGAAACCAGTATATTAATTAAGTGGTTTCTAGTTGCAGTAAATGATGCATCAGCATTTTTTTCTGTATCTTATTTCACTGATGACAGCCAGTAATGGGCTTTCAGGCTCAGTGCGCTGGGAGCAGCAGGTTGGGAAAAGCAGCCAAGAAATCTTTTGACATTAAAAAGCAGAGCACTGCCACTAATTACGTTAAAAGTCAAGTTTGCAATTGTGAGTAGATGGACTGGGCAGCGAAGTGAATGTGGCAAAAACCATAACCCAAGACACTGGGGACTGAGACTCTGCTATAAACCAGAACATAATCCCAATCTTCCTTGGACTTCAGCAGGCACTCCAAATCAAAATTGTAGTGTCTAGCTGAGAGGGATTTGATGGAGGATTAACTTGCTCAGGCCCGCAGGGAACAAGGAAGTGATACAAGCTGGATGCAAAACCCAAAGGAGACGCTGCTTTGCGTGTCAGAGCATCCACACCTCAGCACAGGCACAGCTTCCTTGGCAACTCTGCTTACTCTGGCCTGCCAGAGGATGGTGGATTTCTCTGGTTATATTATAACTGTAGTTCACAAAAGAGACTTTTCTCGAACTTGTGGTACAGCCACTTTTTAAAGCTTTCATATCCATACCCATAAGAAAAGTTTTACTTAGTCAAGGAACCTCGCTTTTGGTTTTTTCCCCATACACACTTCTTCTTTATCTGCAGCCCAAGTAAAGCCTTAAAAAATGTTCTTCAACAAAAGCTCCAGAGGACATTGAACCCAGAAATCAAGTGGAATTCTTGCCCAGCTTCTCTCCACAAGGATTTGGAGCTACCCAGGCAAGCAGAGGCCAAGTCCTGATCATGCAGAAATGTGTCGGTTCAATTGCTGTACCTCTGTTTGGAGGAACATCAGGGCTTCACAGAGCTCTCACAGCTTTTTCCTGCTCTTTCTATGCTCTTCCAAACCACAGCTTTGATCCCTACACCTCTAGAGAGTTTGGGCTTTCAAGCTTTCATTTTGTGTCCAGTCTGTCAGTTAGAGTTACCTGGGACCCCAGCAAGGAGCCAGTTCTGTTTCTGTGCTTGAGAGCTGACAGAGGGGCATTTCTTGAACTTCTTTATCCTCTTGCCTTGCTGTTTCACCAGACTTTAGTACCACTGAGGCATTCCGGCCTGAGAGTGTCCAACTTGTCCTCACTTCTCCACAAGTAGAGTCTGGCAGCCTCAGGCAGGCAAATGGGTCTGCTGGGCAATGCAGCCTAGTTCAGACACTTGGGACTGAAATCCACAGCAGCAGGATGACTGAGTAAGGAGACAGCTAATTAAATTTAAAAATAATGCTTGGAAGGAGGAGTACTTGAACTCCAATTCCATTTGAGGGGCGTGTGACTTGGAGCTCCTGGGTCATAAATACATCTACAGCTGGTGACAGCACTTACAGTGACTCTTTTTTACAAAATATCTTAGTCATTGGCACATTTGTTCCTTTGCCCGAGGTAATTTAAACCTACAGATTTCAGGAGAGTAGTCTGGACAATACAAAAAAAAAGAGAAGCTCTGTGGGGTCACTCTGTCAGATGTTGCTGTTTATCGATCTGCTGCCTGTTTTTCCAGTTGTCTTTGCACAGTCAAAGATCTGATACCAAATTTTCTGGAAACAGGAAAAAAAAATTAAAACTAATTGTAACTGCAGCTCCATGGTACAAACAGCTCCTAGGAGGTGGCAGGCAACCAAGTTCTGGCCATCATTACTCTGGTGGGAGATATGTTTTTATGGAAACAATCAGATTTTTTAAATACTGCCCAGGGATGTCTATTAGACCATGGTAAAATGTAAGTTCTGTATTCCCCTTGTTCCTTCAACAGCTCATCTAACAATGGTCACAGTAAGCTTTTCTTCTTTCTGTTCTGTGACTACTTCTCAAAAGAATTCAGATGGTGGAAATCTAGACTCCCTGAGCTAATAGCTTTCTCTGTCTTCATTCTATAAGCTGACATGTGCCAGAAACCCCTCAATTAAATATAAAAGCTGAACTCTATAACCATGTTGAAACAACAAAGCACATTTTATGTGGGTAGGCAGATCAATTTGTTTCAATGGTAAACAGAAATTTTATCTTTAACTCATGGTCTTGATTTTATAAAATGTAATTTTGGAAAAGAAAGACAACATTTCCTGAATGTTTTGGGTTTTCTAAACAAAATGTCAAAAGTTTCAAGGCTTCTTCTTTCCCTAAAAGAAGAAAAAATGATTTCACATTGGTATCTCGCATTTAACAGGATTTTAAAAAAATCTATGAATAAAACCATTTTTATCCTCTCTATACGGCGAAAGGTTTGTAATCAGCTTTCTCGGGAAGGGGAAATACAAACCCCAGGTCAATGGCCTCCAGAAGCACACGAAAGCAGTGGCATGGTGTGCTCCAGGCTCCAGTGCACGTGATGATCGCCGCACCAGGACAGGCTGGGGCCTGTGGGTGGTCACCTACTCCTCGTGCCGATGGCCGGTCCACCCCCCAGCTTGGACTCGGATCAAACCCTGTGCCCACATTGCCGGATGGGGTGTGTGGCTGTGAATGGGATCTCAGCACAGGTGACGCAAACCTGAACCTTGGTCACACGCCAGATTTACTTCCAGTCACGCAATGCCCGCAACAATAGGTCAGGAATGCGTCTGCCCTCAGCCAAGATCCCGGCTGCTTCTGCACTGCTGAGGTTTAGCTGTCGCTCCAAAAAGTCCACAAGGCTTTAAAGTACCCAGTGCACTGCCGTGGCTGCTCCAGAGCTCTCACCCCACCCCTGGCACAGCTTTCTGAAGAGCTCCAGAAGCCTGCTCAGTGCCTCACATCAGGCACTGTTTTACCCCCCTTTCCTCTTTCAGTTGAAAACCATGTTCAGCAAGAGACTGGCAAGGATATGCTGCTATGCTACCCTCCTGCTTTCCCCTGTACCTTCCAGGAAAGTGAAAAATACTTGTGCAGTTCCTGAAAAACCCCACCATCAATCACTGGACAGGAATCAGACCTTTCTATACAAACAAAGCTTCTACATTGCACTTGTGTCAATATAAAAGTAAATGTCTGAGGGGATTCACCCTGATGGTAGAGATGAAAGTGCAACAGCTGAGGCCACAGATACACCTGCTGCCGTGTGAAAACCTCATCATCATGACACACTTTGCTGTATATTTTCCTGGAAAAAAAAGGTCAAAAATAAAGCAGAGAATGAGACTAGAAATGAGCCTACAAATAGTGTGGGAGTCTTCCACTCCTGAGGGGAAAATGACTTTGAAAGGAAATCTGGGAATAGGTCAAAAATTTGTTAAGGTGATGTATTGAGAGAAGAAAGTGGTCGCCTTTGCAATACACTCATTACTCTACTCTGTCTTATTCAGAAAATGTGAAGAGTCTTGTCCATCTCTGATCAATACCATACCTCTCACTGGCTTGAATGGATTGGATTATTTTTAGAATTTCTGTATGGAGCCCACACTGTCTTTCTTCAGAAACACCATCCCCTATACCAACAAGCAGCACGTCAGTGGAAAGCACAGGGGATGTGATAAACCTCTTCATCTGGTGAGCCTGGCAAGGCTCCAGGTGAATAATACAATAAATATGGTACTGCTTTGTTCTCAGGAGTCTGTGACCACAAAGCTCCCGAGGGGAAGAAGAACATTATCAGCTTAACAAGTGATGCTTATCTCTGATGAAGCTGCCGCTAGAATTTTTAGGTCACATTTTCAAGCGCTTTCCCTTTCAGATGAAACACAAAGTATTAAAATACACATCAAAGAGTTGACTTGTTTTCATCGCTCACTTTAAACAATGGGCAAATCCTGCTCCTCTTTTTGTGGAATTCCTGTGTTTCTAACCTGGTCCATAGCTGGTCCTTACTTGCTTTATCTTGTCATTGGGACTCAAAGAGAGATTAAATGGAATTGACCCTTAGAGGGGTTGTTAGTGGCATGAAGTGGAAAGAGTTCTTAGAGAGACTGTGCAAAGAGTGTGACTATCACTGCTGGGCAAAATGAGCCAGGATTAGGGACAGTTGTCTTCATGCTGTAAAATAAGGACATCAGCTGCTTTCAGTGCACTTCATCTAAAAAAGTATGCCAGGGAATTCCCGGAGAAATAGATATGTAAATCTCCAGCAGGATATTGATTGACACTGCTTAACTGATCGGAATGTGTAGATCAGGAGGGGAAACAACATCCTGCAGAGATGTGTGTGCAAGGGCGGGTGTTTCCTTCTTTCTTCCTGCCTCTGAGAGGCACAGCAGGTCCTGCGCTTTCCCTGGTGGGCTCAGGGGAACAAGAATGCAGTGTTAGAATTTACTTTCACTTCATTCAATTGGTTTCTCACTTGGGAAACCTAAGTCACTGGCACAGGCGAGTGTCCTCCGGGAGGCAGGAGAACCTCAAGTGTCTCAATGTCTCCTGCAGACAATATTTTCCAACTGGTTATCAATTTATTTCTTCAAGATTGGAAATCATTGGCGGTATATGCAGCCTTGGCCAGTGCAATCGTTTCTGAGGAGTCACTCACTGAGTATTGCAGTGCACCTGCAGGATTATCTCATGTAATATAAAATACAGAGCAGGTCCAACAGCCTTCAAACACATTTCAGCTCAATGATGTCTCACTCCAATCATGGTGGGCATCATTCTTGTGGAATGCAACCACAACTTTATTTCTGGCTTGTGCAAGGAGTCAGGCCTTTGTGTGCTGGCAGAGAAGATAAATGTGATCTGCTCAAACAGTAGTGGAAAAAAAAAATTCTTGACAAATTACAGGAGCCTTCAGACATGATTGTTCCAAATTAGTGAACAAATGGACGTTTATAGGAATATAGATAAGAATATCCACCTGGTCACGTGACCATAGTCTATGTCACTGGAGAAGGTCATGCTTCATGCTGAAGGTTGTGTTAAGCCTTGCCATAATAAAAATACACTGTCTTCATCACATGGAAGTCACAAATACACTGCTGGTTTTCCTGTTTCCATGAATTACCAGCCCACCACGCTGCATACAGAATGATCTCTTATCTTCCTTCCTCTGAGAATGAAGCCAAACATGGTCTGTCGCATTCTGGATCTAATATTAACTTCATTTGTTTGAAGTGAATTGCCTGGGTTGTATCAGTTCCAGCATTTCCCATGTTTCTTATCCATAGTAAAACCCACATTTTGGCAGTTAAAATGGAAGCTGGAATCTGAAATCTAACTAAACTAACACAGGGACTCCCAGTGTTTCTGTGTACTTTCCATAGTTTCTATGTGTTTTCAATGGATTTTTTTTCCTGCGTTTTGCCCATTTTCATCTTGAGCCCACCTACAATTTTAAGAAACACATTCTTTGATGACAAAACCATCCAAAAGCACACCAGTCCCTGCACAAAGATGATCTCCTTTCATTTTGAACACACTGGAACTAAAAAAGGCTTTGTAGCAATGCTCCAATACCTGATGGAGCTTTCTAAATATGACTTGGCTCATCTTAATTTCTTCTTCCATGTCGTAACTGCCAGTGTCATAGATTTATTTATAATATATTTCAGGATTTTTCCTTGAGAAGCTCAATTCCTACATATTTTTTAGAGGACTATGAGTGGATGGAAACACCTGAGCAGAGAGAGCTTTGATCCTTAGAGTCCCAAACGCTGAACATTTTTAATGTCATCGCAGCCACAAGGACGCTGCTTCAATCACCTGTGTGACTCACTCTTTTTTTTTTCTAAAGGCATGAATGATTTGAGTATACTGTTGGCTGAGCTTTAAACTGATCAGCTTGTGGAGTACGCATGTATGCAGGAGAAAAATGATCTGTTGGAATAATATGACTGAAAGGGAAGGAGTGAAACTGTACCAATTTACATACGATGAATACCCGATTTATGCACACTACTCGGATCAAAACCGGCTTTGGTTTTCAGCCCAGACAGGAAATTGATTTGCATCAGTTTTACATAAGTTGGGATTTGACTCTATTTGTTTTTTGCTTGAAAATTTCAATGCTCATTCACTACCATGCTGTACCAGGTATACTTCCTAAAAATGTTGCAAATGGTTGTTTTTTAAATGCTACAAATACAAAAGCTAATGTTTTACTCTCGCTTTGCACTCACATAGGAGATTCCATAAGGCAAAATGCATCTCTGAATCCAGTCCTTTCAACTATTTTGTTTGTTTGTTTTACTTTTACTACATTATTCCTGCAATGAACCCCCAAAATTTTAGTAAATGCAAAACGCTGTGAGAATGTTTTCAGATTCTAGTTTGATAGCAGACATTAAGACAAATATTTTAAAATCCATTCAATTTTATGAAACACCATCTTCTCTTTATTTATATTTTTAATATGAGGCAAAATTTGTTTTGGTAGCAGAAATAGTTGCCAATAGTACTCTAAACGTAGAACTCTACAGTCTGAGTACCCAGTCCTGTAGTGATCGACCAATAAACCTCTTGTTTGAGGCAATACTGGTATTTAAATAGCTGTATGTACCATGTAGACCTGATATCTTGTTAAAAATTCTAGATTCAGCTGAATAACTCTTAGGATAACATATCCCCATCTCCTTGGATCCCTCATTCCGGGTGTAGTAGGGCTACAACTCCCTCTCTCTCTCTTAGATGTAAACTAAAAGAAAACTCTAAGTTGTTAGGCCTCACGAGTTCTCCACTAAACTACATCTGCTTTCTTCCATTTAATAGTCTCTGCAAAGTAACTGAAATTGGTCATTTGAAACTAACAGGCAGAGCACTGCCAGCTGCCAATCAGACATTTCCCAGTGTTGTCATCTGAGTTTCAGGGGAAGAAGATATTTTTGGGCCTATTTTCCTCTGGTACAATCTACTGATTTTTTTTTTTTTTTTTTTGAGTCTGGGAACTCCAGCATACATCTATGTTCCTTAAGTTCCTTAAATTAATTTAAAAAGCAATTTTCTGGCTTTAGATGGAACCTTCCCTTTGATACTATCACTTCCTCTCTGAAAAGATTGATTTTCATTCATATCTATCTTAACCTCACTAGTGACCCAGATATTAGATGATGCTTTGTGAAAAGATCATTCTATATTAGTTTGTTGCAGGAAGCTTCTGGAAATCTGGTGCTCAGAACTGTCTTGTGAGAGACCTGGAATGAGGTGAAAGTTTGAAATCCTGTGTTCCTAAAACACAGTGATGGGCCTAGGACTCTGAGCCAGAGCTTTGGCCACTTCCTTATAGGAATGCATAAAATATGTATTGGGATTCTCTGGGATTCTCCAGTCTTTCCTGGCACTCCCTCCTTTTCTGTATTTCCCCTTGGGTTTCTTTCCCTGCCTCACTCTGCACCGTAGCAGATGATTCCCCCAGATCATCCCTGGCTCCTGCCAGGGAAGGAACAATCATCGGCTCCTGCTGAGAGGAGTCGTCTCAGTCAGTGCTAGGGAGTCAGTGCCGTGCATCTCAGCCATCTCGGGAAGGACCTGGGAAAAGAGGCAGAGCTCCTCCTGTTCCCAAACGCTCCCCTTCATGTAACACACAGCAAGCAAAGCAACAGCACAGGCTCTGTCCAACACAGATCATAGCTCTGCAGTTCCAAATGACATTCCTTGCCTTCTCTCTCTGCCGAGACCTCTGCACACAGAGTTGTTCTTTCAACTACAGCTTCATCAATATTTATCAGCCAGGCTACTGCCAAAGCAAACCTTGAAATAAAGTTTAGCCAGATGATCCAATTGCCTTATGTTAGCAGGGAGCTCAAACACACAGCTGCTCAAAAACTAAAAGGTATTTTCAGCCAGGCTATAATTTAGGCAGCATTATCTTAAGGGATTTCTAAGCTCACGAGAAGCATGATTTGTGTACACAGCACAAGGGATTTGCATGGATAACACATGGATCTCTCAGGATGTAAGTGCAGCACACAGCCACCCGTGCAGTGCTGTAAAAGCTGGCTAGCAGGGACCACAGTATTCACATTTTGGCTGGGGAGGGGTGACTTCATGGGGAGAGGGGCAAAAAGTATAAATCAGTCAGACATTCTGTGACATTCTGTCAGATACTCTGTGATCTGCTTGAAGAAACAAGTGTACCAAGATGTGAAAAAATTTCCTCTCTTCATTTTCACCTAGCAAGGTTTTATTTCAATCTCTTGCGAGTTTGTGTGGTAATTAAGTTGAAGTAGAGCCTGGCACATCTAGCTGGCAGAAACAGTTATTTGTTTGGAAGATGCATTCGCAAAATCAATATGAATCCATTCGTGAAAGTGGAGTAATTTAGAGAAATACCCACTATCCTCATTTCAGTTCTGCCTGTTTACTGGCAACACAGCATGGAAAGAATTGGAAAGGCAATGTACGCTTAAACACCTACATTAAAGAACTTGCCAGACAAAAGATTGTGTAGTTATTAACAAGCAAATTTTGTCCTGAATCCAATAACTTCCTTCGCTTATACCAAAAGCAACTTTCAAGCAGTTTAAGCAAAATTACTTCAAGTGGAATCCTGTCATAAAACCTTTGAAGAGTTAAAGTTTATTCTTCAAACTTATGTTCCTCCAACTTTAACCCTCTTTTTGGGGTACATCTGACTTCAAGTCTGATAGCTAGCTCATCCTAGGAGCTTTCAGAATAGTGACTTATTTAAAAAACCCCAAGCTTTACAGTAGCCACACATTTACAAACACAAATTAGCATTGTGCAAGGTTGCAATGGTATTTATAAATCTGCACTTTCACTAGGCATGGTGCTTGCCATTAGACAGGTCCAACCTCATATTCTGTAGGGCAAACCAGAATAAAGGCACAGCTATGACATCATTAAAAAAAATAAAAATCTGTTTATATACGAATTCTCTCACCTAGAAAAATTTGGCAACAGGAGGCATGGACACACAGTTGAGCTTGTGTGAAGTGATCCTGATAACAAAGAACTGGAATTTTCTGTTGGCCTAATATCAGCTTCGAGGGAACTGGCATTTGTTCTGCTTTAATAGATAGGTAAAGGTATGTGGGGAAGGGTCTGGAGCACAAGCCTGGTGAGGAGCAGCTGAGAGAGCTGGGGGTGTTTAGCCTGGAGAAAAGGAGGCTCAGGGGGGACCTTATTGCTTTCTACAGCTCCCTGAAAGGAGGTTGGAGGCAGGACAAGAGGTAACGGCCTCAAGTTCCACCAGGGAATGTTTAGATTGGATGCTAGCTAGTAAAAATTTTTTTGTGGAAAGAGCTGTCAAGCATTTGAGCGGACTGCTCAGGGAATTAGAGGAATCATCATCTGTGGAGGTATTTAAAACACATATAGATGTGGCACTGAGGGACATGGTTTAGTGGTGGACTTGGCAGTGTGTGCTAATGGTTGGACTCAATTATCTTGAAGGTCTTTTCCAACCTAAATGATTTTATGATTCTATGATTCTGACTTGAGGCCCTCAGGTGTTGCCTGTGTCTTAACTCTGGCGTTCCACAATAGTTTGACTTCAGCTGTGAAATCAGCTTAAGAAGCCTCTATTTTGAGGGTTTTTTGCCTCATTTTCCTCTGCCTTCCCTAGCTATGCACCCAGACAACTGCACGGAGAGGCCGTGATACAAACGCAGCTGGTGAACTGACCTGAGCGCGGAATTAAAAGTAACCTGTCCTGCTAAGTCAGTAGTTGTTCACAGAGGTCTGAGCCCATTCACTCTGTAGGCCTCTAAAGCTACAGTGAGACAACCCAGAGCACAGAAGGGCAGCTGGGGCAAACAGTCAAGGCGTGGGTTTGTCCCTTGTCCCCAGAGGACACTCTGGCACTCAGTCCCGATGTGCCAGCACAGTGAGCAGTGCACGGCCACGGTCACAACACAGACAGGCGTCCAGTGGCTGCTGGAGAACTCAGAGTCTTAAAAGTCACCCACCTGACTGCACTGCTGGCTAGTCTTTGACTTGAAATTCAAGGAATTGTTCAACCTTCCCGTGTTGGGTTTTACGGGCAGATTATCCCACTAAGGTTCAGTTGGGTTAATAGGATTCCACCAGGGATAATGTAAAGGCTTAGCAATTCCCTAGGACACGGAGAGCTTACCTTCCCTGTAGCAGCACAGTCCTCCAGGACTGCTTTTTGACGACGTACATCCCATGGTTTTGAAATATATTCCTTAAGCAAGTAGATGTTTGAGCTATGACTGTTACCTGGTTGCTACAATTCCTGTGTCAGAGGGTACACACTATGTGGAATTGGCTGGGGTGACCATAGGATGAGAGAATCATGGAATGGCCTGGGCAGGAAGGGACCTTAAAGACCATTTTGTCACAATGCCCTGCCGTGGACAGGGACACCTTCCACTAGACCAGGTTGCTCAGAGCTCCATCCAACCTGGCCTTGAACAATTCCAGGGATGGGGCAGCCACAGCTTCTCTGGGAAACCTGTGCCAGGGCCTCCCCACCCTCACAGTAAATAATTTCTTCTTGATATCCAATCTAAACCTACTCTCTTTGAATTTGAAGCCATTCCCCCTTGGGCTGTCACCACACGCTCTGGTAAATAGCCCATAAAAGGAGTTTTCAGCTGCATTTTGGATCTCTCCTTCAGCTACATGCACTTTGTGTGGCATTTCAGCTCTCCGGACAACCTGGCCCTTGACAAAGTCACACACTGATCTGAAGACTGAGAAGCTTTCCTTACTGCTTCTAAAACGGCGTGTGAAGCAATGGTAATAGGCTGCACATTTGTTCAAGTCCTTATCCCATATGGGCAGTAAATGAAACAATTCTTTCAGCCCCATCAGTAAGAGAGAAATGATGCAGAAAGTAATTTCTTGTGTGCGCTTCTAGAGTTGGCTGAGCTGTGACCTATTCTCTTGCTATTCTCTCTTGCAACTTGTAAATAAACCAGAGCTTTCCTAAGCAAATAACATTGCAGCACATTCTGTGCATTCTCCGAAATTTATCTCTGTAAATCAAATGCTTGAAATGGAATCTTCCAGTTGGTGGAATCACAGAGTAGACCTGAACTTCTCTGCTCTGAAATAATGTTTTTACCTTCCTTTCTGTCGTGGTTATGGCGGGTCTTGTGTAACTTCATATCATCTGAAAAATGTTTTGGTTTACTCTTATTAACATTAATTTGACATCCCGAGTCTCTTCACTCTGGTCAACACACTCTGGTGCTTTATCTAACAATGTATAATCAATATGATTCTGAAAAATAAATTTGGGCTAGTTTTAGTACTCATAAAGCGTTTTTAATAATGCAGCTGATTACAAATTATTCAGCAGCTGATCACAGGTAACTGTAAGAGAGTTGGAAGAACCTGCCACAGGAATCAGTTACTTCTCAGCTTACACACACCTGACTTTTCCATGGGATTCTCCTCTGATTATTCTAATGATCGACATAGATGTTATTGTCCTAGATCAAAACAAACAGCCCTGCCACTAAGGTTGAGGACTGAAGCTGACTTTGATCTTTGACAAAAAACACCTAGCAGGATCAAATGGATTTATCAACAGTGTATAGATTTAGAGAAATTGAGAGTGCAGAGTAATTTTTTACAAGGTAAAAGCAGTGGAATTAAATCCAGGATGGTTTTGACAGCTCATTTACATATTCTTTAGTTCTTTCAAAGACCCACTCAGTGCAAACATCAGTGGAGTAGCTACTCAACAGAGCCCAGGATATGGCCTTATTTTGCATTTGATGTCCAGCTCTCCTGTTTCTCCGTGAGCTGACTGTGGGTTACTCTCTCATCTTTCTGTGACTCAGCTTCTCCCTCCATCCTCTCCATTTTGAAAAGATCGTCTCCTTTTTATGGGTTTATGGATATTCTACATATGTGCACCTTGAATATTGACCTTCATCTCTGCCTGATTGCTTTCAGTCTATTGAGTTACAGAAGTACAACTACTTTATTGTTAAAATCAAGTGACTTTTTATTCCCTCATAAGACTGGGATCATTAATGATATCCGGATTCCTTAGCGGAGTTTCAGTGAGTTTTCTATAAAATAAGATCTGAAAATAACGTAATCTTACTTTTATTATTAATTCAGAAGGATACTTCTTAAAAGTATTAAAACAAGAGTTGCTACCACATAAAAATACTACCAACAGAAAATTAATATATTAATAGATTAGCAAAAACTTAAGTCATTAGCGTTACAAAATCACAAGTGAAACTCAAGATAAATGCAGGGATTTGATTTAAAAGTCATGGAGTATTTGAGTAGGATTACTGGAATTTTAAGAAAAATTCCACTTCCGTTATGGAGAAAGCCACTCTGAGCTACATAATGCAGTTAAAAGGATGTGATGGGAATTGGATGTGATGGGAATTAGATATGATGGGCCTGGGGATGGGCAAGGTGTGGTTAAAAGAAAAAGAAGGCAGGATCTTGCTTGGGGGAAGAGGCAAAAGATTTGCACGTGGTTTAGATGGTACAAAGTGGATGATAAAAAGTCTAGATGAGTAGAAATATCTGCCAGGGAAAAAGAAGAAAATAAAATTGTGGGAGTTCTAGCCCATCTTTTCCTTACAAAGAGGTTTTTCAAATCAATTAATTATCAGCAAAATAGTCCACAGAGAACTTTTATGAGAAACTGCAGATGAATCCTCTTTTTCTTGTGCTGCAAAATCATTTATACAGAAATGTCATATCTGTTGGCCACTCAGAGAGGAACTAAATGAGCAGGGTTCCTTCAATTTTCTTTGCTAAAGTAAAATGGATGATCATCTTGCAATCTGCTTTCAAACAGAAGCATAGAAATAAACACATCTGAAAGATAAAGACATCACCTTAGAGTACTGCAAAAGTATATTCTGATTAACTCATGGCTTAAATGTAAGATATATCTTCTTCAATTGTAAATAAAATCAAAATATCAAAAGGAATAAGGGCTGAAAATTAATACCAAGAAATAGCTTGGAATGAGTTGATCACAAGACTGCATAAAATCTAAATGGATGTGCCATGTCTTTGGCCAATGCGTTACTTGAATTATTTTAGCCTTAAAATGTTAAGTTTGTTTCATTCACCCTATATATTTTCTATTTTATATATATATATATATATGTACTATTTTGTCATGTGTCTTCCTTAGATAGAAAGCAAAGATTCTGTCATACTATAATGAGACTAAAAATCTACTCCTTTGTTTCCAAACTTGAGTGTCTGTTAGCAGGCATAAAGAGAGGGGAGCTTATAAGGTATGGCCACTATAAGGTTTCTACCGATGGATTTAAATATGTAATTGAAATTCAGCTTTAGGAAGCTGAAGAGCTGAAAAAAGAGGACTGTGGTTCCAAAGATTTACAGGATCATCCACAACGAGCAAAGAAGGGTTCAGAAAACCTATTAATTGGTACCAAAAGGGGCAGGGAGAATCGTCTAGTGCAGACTGATGCTGTCCAGAGGCACAGGCTTCCCTAAGGATCCTGCCACACTGCCGTGCTCTTGGATGGACTGAGCAGCTCTGGCTCACTGCTCTACGGATCCAGCTATATTGCTTCTGGCACAGCTGCAAGATGGAAATGATCCCACCCCCTTTCATTTTAATGTCTGTCAAATTGGCAGCCCCTTCTTCAGTGCATGAAATTGTCATCCCCCTCTCTGCCGAAAGACAGTGAAACCAGGACCGAGGGGTATCAGCAGGAACGTTTATGGAAAGCAGGATACAGAAATCCTTATAACTGACACGTGAGAAGGCTCCCCGAAAATGTTAAATAAACGGTGGAAAAGTAAGAAATATGGGCATTAATCATGTTTACGCTTATAACTTATTCAGTCAGGAAGTCAAGAATTTGTCCACTTTAAAAAAAGTGTGTTTTGTTTCTGCTTAAATCATTAGCATAGAACATGCTATTCTAATCACCCTTGGCAGAATGCAAATAAAACAAGCAGTTTCCTATTCTCTTTCTCAAGTTCCACCAATACCTATTTTCTAATTCACTCTGGCAGAACACCAGGTGTCCCATTGTGCAAAAATGCTTTTAGTCACGAGGTGAATGAAAAGTTCCATTTCCCAGTACTATTTTCCCCATCATTTATTTGTAGTATCATGTTTTGCTTTCTGCTGCTCTTTCCCACAGCAATAGCCCATCTGCAAAGCATAACTAAGGACAGGCAAGGTGTTTCATTAGACTGTGCCTCAGTTAGAACATCCTTGCTTGGGAAACAGAAATGTCCTGTCTTATCAGTTGCTTTACTGATATGGATTTTTTCCTTCCTGGATACAATGAATGGAAGATGCAGGAGACACCAATCCTGTGACATCCGAAGGATTGCTCCATCCTGTGCAGTAAAAACCAGTGATTTTATTATCTTCCAAACTCTTGGATAGGCACTTCTTGATCACACAATCTCTGGTGGGGAATCCTGAGTTTCCTTTGTAAGAATCTTCTGTTTCTTCAGCTGTCCCCTTCCAGAACAGCTTCCCCTCTGCAAACAGTGTTGTTACATAACGATGTTGTGACCAGGTTAATGATGGTGTTAACCAGGTTCACTAACAACAGTAGTTAACACGCAAACCAGGCTTTGAGATTGAATTTTTTTTTTAATTTTGCAATAAAACTCTGCGGTGGAAAAGCTCTCCCAAAGTCAAGCACAGCCAAAATTTCCTTTCTGTCTCTTGCTCTTGCTGTGCTCAACTACAACGTGTGAATGAAGGAGATAGATTTTAAATGACAAAAATCAATGCTTTTCCTTGAGATAGAGACGCCCAAGGCTTCAGTTAACATTTTCATTCACTTTGCAGTTTGTCAGACTGAAAAGAATGGCTTGGGCCCTCAAGTTGAGCCCATTACATCTGTAGTAAAGAAAGAAGGGATGTGAAGTGCAGATAAAGCCACAAGGTGCCATTTATCTCAGTCCTGTAATCTCTTCCACCTCCTACAAGCATGCTAGGAATCACAAAACACCAAAACCTTATTGCATACTTAAATATAATATACAGACGGGCGATATCTAAGGTATCTGCCACCATCAAAGGTTTTATTAATACAGTAATAGGAATTACATCCAGTGAAAGTAGTTCATATTCCTGGGAACCTTGATCTTTTATGCCACGTGGAACAACAAATGCCCTGACCATGTTTTTTGACCCAGAGCCTTGTGAAACCTCTCTCACGGTACCTTCATGGGTTCAAGAACAGTGGAGGAGCAGGGCCACTGCCTGCAATGATGCAGGTATTACCTGTGTTTGTACAACTGGAAAAGTGTTTGCATAGCCACAATGTCCTGTGCAGCGCAAGCAGACCTCACTGCTCAGGTTTCCATTAGGAGGGAATGCTAGGTGGAGAGTGACAGAGAGGGCAAGCCCAGCTTTCCCAGGCTGCATGACCCAGGAACCAGGGTGTCTGGCTCCATCACACACCTGCCCTACAGAAAACATGAATCATCCTTCTTCTGGATGTCTTCCAATGCACAGTTCAACTCTTCCTTTCACTAACTGGGAAGAAAAAACCCTACAAACTGAACTGTGATGTCACTTCTCTGTTTCCATCTCTTTTTGTTTCTTTTCAGGCCCCTGGGTTGCTAAAGCTTCCTTTCCATTTCTCCAAGACAATTTCCATTTCCATTTCCATTTCTTAGACAGAAATGCCAAATAGAAATCTGTGCTTATTTTTAAAGAAACTTTATTGATCCCTGCTCGGGGAGTTCTAGGAAACTGTTTAAGAGTCAGCTGGGAATGGTCCAACAGGCTGGAAAATGACACCACAATGGCCATTTTGGCCTGTTCTTAACTGCCCACATAAGGGGAAAAAAGGAGACCCTGCAAAGGTTCCTCATCCAAGCCATATCCGCTGTCTAAAGACAACAATCTGCCTTTTCTCTTGTTCAGCATGAGCCTATTTCAACATGACAAGTATCTCAAGAGACTCAAAACACACATCATCATCATCTTGCTCTGTGAATCCAACTACCTTACTCTTGCATTTGTAAGGGTGGATGGATGACACTTCCAGCATTTTTCCCTGTGGAAAGAAGACAAAAGACACATTAGAAGTCTTAGGGACATTACAGGCAAGCTGCAAGGTGAGAAATGTGTGTGAAAATGAGTCAGGTTAGTAGTCACTCCAGGCAGCATCATTCCCAGGGACTATCAGGCACTAAATGATAGAAAAACATGATCAGGAAAGAGTTCTGGTCTTACATCATGAGTTATTGCAAGGCACTCATTAGAAAGGCTCTTTAAGACTAGCAAACTTGTTCAAATTTACATAATTTATTACAATTATTGCTATAAACTTCATTATTAATACTGTCTTCCTTATCCCTAATAACTAGCAAAGAGACCTGGCTTCTCCTTCATAAAGACTAGGCCCGAAAGGACCTTGACAGTCAATTTCTGAAGTGACTGGGTAATAAAATTGCACAGCAAGTGTATGCACTGAAATGCTGATGATTTGTACAGCTTGTAAATCACACAGGCAAAAAAACCCCAACCCCAAACAACCAAAAAAAGGGGAAAAAAACCAGAGAAAGAGACTAACAATCCATCAAATTTTCCATCCACTAAAGATGAGGAACTCATATTTACCTGCAGCTTGTCTGAATTTACAGGCTTCCTCCTATAACTAAAATTTTGCAAGCACAGAGTGAAAAGCACATTTGGTACAAAACAATGCATTGCTATCTGTTCCAGTAACTTTATGGTGCCAGAAGTTGCCTTTCAGGTGAGAAGTCAACGAAGCAGGGTGATTATCTCAAGACAACTTAGTTAATGGGAAGTGTTTGTCATTAACTGAGGCCGTTCCTCATTTGGGAGCAGCAAACCATGCATTTCAGAGGCCAACAGTGGAAAGAAACTGCCGGAACAATTAAAAGCACTTAAAAGTCCTTTGGGGCCAGTTAGAGTTCATTGCATTTTTGTTTCAGATGCTGTTTACTTTGGCATATTAAGCTATCTAGAATCCACCAGTAGCTTGAAAGAATGCCTTTAGCAACCTTAACATCTTGGTCCTTGTCTGACCCACGGGGAGGCTGATGGTAGTGCATAGGGAGGGTAATGCTCCACAAACGGCCCCATTTCTGCACCAAATGCTGCCAAAAAGAGCAGCAAGCATCTACTCAGTCTTCAAGTACCGATATCTCAAACAGTTCTGGATGAATTACTATTCCATTGGAGAGGATAGGGGCTACTATGCCACACCCAGCTAACACTTTCATTTATAGTATATTCTTGCAACCTGCTCTTGACAGTGAGATTGCCCTCTCTAGTTTAGTGCTTCAGTGTGTGAGAAGAACACAAACCCCTGTTTGAAACATTCTGCTGTTCATGTGGGAATCCATTCCAGAGACAAAATCACCCTTTTCCAAACAGGGTCTGTACTGTACAAGACAGAATTCCCCCCACAGTCCATCCCACTGAGCAGGGATGTTCCTGTTTGACTTCAGCACATCTTCCCAGGCTCAGGCCTTGGCTGGAGCAAAAACCATGAAAACAATCCCATCCGTGGGAAATGTGCAGAAGAAAACCTCACCTCCTGCATTTAAGAAACTGTCTTATCTGCAGTCTTCACACTTCTTCAGTATTAATATACTATTGTGGCTGTCATGACACTTACCTTTTTCTCAGTCAATATCACGACTTGTTTGTTAGGTTGGCTCAGTTCATAATTTTGGAAGCCTGTGGGCACAGGATTAATTTAATACCACTTGTGGAAAAAAAAAGTTGATCTGTAAGACTTCTGATGTGAGGTCAAATATTGCTCATCACTAAAGATTTTCTCCTGCATAAAGGAGAAAACACTTGATTGAGCAAAGAGCAGATCAGCACGACTGAGGAGGAGAATAGGAGCAGAGAGCCAGAATGTGCCAGAGAAATTCAGGTACTGTGAAAAAAATGAGCAAATCAGTGCAGAATGGAGGACTGGAGCAACTCTTACCTTGAGGAACAGGTGGCTCTTTAGAAAGGATGAAAAAAGACATAAATGATCTTCAGGAAGGAAGGAATATAGGGAACAGGTGTAACTGCAACACAAAATACCTAAGCGGAATTGTAAGCAGAGTAAAAGCTGGAAAGGTCTATGAATAGAGAGACAAGAAACACGATATTTGCACAGGAGACTAACAGCTAATAACAGATCTGTCAACAGAAAAGTTATGAACAGAAAAGGTTTGGAGGGAGAGAAGTTTGACAACACGTTTAGTTGGAACACAGGGAACCAAAGTTTGGTGATTTGAGTTACTACCTCGTGGGAAAGCTTTCATTTTGTTTGTATAAATACAAAGAAAAACCTACCAGTCAGAACTCAGATAGGACATTTTAACTCAGTGCCAACAGCAAAACATATGGAAATAATTGGAAATAATGTCTAACACATTACTTTGTCTAGGATATTAAAAATCATTACTACTTAAGAAAGATCTATACCATTTCTCCTGGGACAACATAGAATTAAAAAGATCTCTCCTCTTGTCAGGAAAATTGATGCTAACTAAGCACCATGTATAAGATCACCAAACTAATGCAGATGTGAAGAAAACCTCCTTCATTTTGATTTCAATGAAAGTGGGGTCGAGGAAAGAAAACCTGCAAATGGAAAAAATGATAATTGCCGGGGAAAGAATTACCATCACAATGCTTCTGAAATAACCTTGTAAACAAAGTATGTTTTAAAAATAGAAGCCAAAATATTTAGCTCATGGAAGCAGTGTTGGTCTACACCACCTGAGAATCTGCAAGACAACAATCAGACTCTTTCTTCCAAACACAGAATAGTTCTTCCTACAGTACTGTTGTATTATAATATGACTAGGAAATGCTGCAAATGGATCTAATTATTATTATAATCTTAACAATATAATCTTGAAGTCCTTGTCAAATGTTATTTCCAAGACATAGAGAGATATCCTACAGGCAGAAGAATTAAAATAAATAGATTAAATAATTTCCTACTGGCGAGATATCCTAAAAAGCTAATAGGTTTAGATTCTGGATTGGATTCTGTAGCAAAGATATTTGATTTGCTTGTCAAAATTTAAAGAACGTACACTGCTTCATCAATCACTATGTATTAGATAGGTTAATTTGAAAAATCAAACTTAACAACTACAATTCAGACAAAATTTTGGCAATACGTATTAACTAGAGGTCAAGTAGGATGGTGCCTTCAGTCTAATATTTTATGTCTAGTTAGTACAAGTCCATGTGTTCCACTGTTTCAGACACACAACAATAGTTCTGTTTAAAAAACATGGTGGCTTCCAGATCCAATGAACACTGAAATCCTCCAAAATTTGGATGACTGGATTTTATTTGTGGCTATTTGAGTGATAAGTACTGAAACCGAGACAGGCAAAATAAGTGAGTCAATGTCTGCACTTATAGGTTTTTTCCAACCCTGTTAGCTTGCTTTCACCTGATTTTAGAAAACTGCCCCAAAAATTCTTTCTGTCAAAAATCTGCTCCCTCTGTAAGGAAAGGTTCAGAATGGCTTCAGCTGTGAAGGGATCTTCTGGTTTGAAATATATCACTCTGGAAATAAGACCAGTCATTTAATTTGACCTTTGCGATATTTGAAAAGTTTCCAGAAGACTTCCAGACAACAACAGTGCCTCTTTGAAAGTAACTCTTGCCTGATTAAGGGAATCAAGTTATCAAAAAAAAAAAATTTGCCCCCAAGTGCATAAATATTATCAATGAGGTCAGTAGTGTTCCAGTATGAGCCAATGTCCCTTATCTTACATTATGTTGATAGTGCTGCCATCTGTTACACTTAAAAGCTTTCAAGCTGAAAGAGGAGTAGTATTTTATTAGCAAATACTTTCTGCTAATGTACCATTCTCACCTCTGCTTGTGCGGCCTGTAAAAAATCCCCTTTGATGCCCTTTATCTTGCAGATGTTCCTCTAGAGTCTTTGGTAGTGCTGAAGGGACAGTGATCGCTGTGGAATCTGCTCTCCTCCCTGCCGGAGCACCTCTCGCTCTGAGGGGGAAGGGAAGGAAAAGACTCGCTGCTCTCTGTGCCATTGGGGGAGATTTGGTGAAGAACAGGTGAGGAGTGGCAGTGGGAGCTATGGAGATGGATCATGTCAGCCATCAAGTCACGCAGAAGCACCACGGATCTTGTCAGAGTGAGGATATTGTTCTCTCTTATCAAGTGACTGGGCAACCCTGTGCATGCCAGACATTTTTTTCAGCTCTGCAGAGCTACAAAAACTACTCCTGTTCAGTGCACAAAATCCTGTTGCCCAGAGGCAGACAAACCTTTGGACGTGAACCATCGCATCTGAGGTCCCGGAGACAGATCTTGGGTCTGTAAATGACCAGATACAATTCCAGACCGTGAACTCCCCCGAGCCAAGCAATCCAAGAGCTTCCCCAGCAATCCAAGAGAAGGATCCTTTCAGGCCCTTTGCCTGTCTCTGTTCCTCTCCACGACTCCTAATTGGTGTTATGGCCACCAATATTGTTAGGAATGAGTCACATTATGGATGGGCTTTGCTGTTAGTGACAGTGGGTACCTGAACCCTGAGCCTCACAGTGCCAAGGTTTAATTCCCCACTCTTACAAACCACTGTTAAATCACTCTTTCTGTGCCCTAGGTGGGAAGTTATGCAGAAGTTTTCGTGTTTCTCAAGCATTTCACAAGGATTCATGGCCTGGACAGTCAGGTATTCCAGATGCTGAACAGAAATATGGCTTGATGCAGTTCAAATGAAATGAGAACAGGCAGCAAATTATACCTGAAGGGTCCTTACTGCACAAATTAACTGAGGAACAGGGTTGCTTTAACTATTCTTCATCATACAAGGGGAAAAGTGAATCACTTGTGTGCTTTCTGAAATAGAAGTGCAAATTTTAAAACAAAATTATTAGTTATACTAATTAGCATCTAACGTAAATTAGACGTATTGTCTGTGGTAAGTACTCTCAACACTCCAAAGACTGTTATGGGAAAAGGCAGAATCCCATTTATTGCTTGTCCAATTAGTATTTTCACAGTCAAATAATCCAAATGACCTAATGCCAAAAGGTCTTATTAATAATACAGTCAAAGACACTATATGCACAAACCCATCTTCCCAGTACTGACCCCTTGCCTGCTGTGGTGTTCCCAGTCTTGTGTCTCATTCCACAGCTTCTCCCCTCAGCCTTCTCCCTTCCCCCTGCTCCCAGGGAAAGGGTGACAGCTGCCCCACATTCCCAGAGTATCCTGCAGGGACAGTCTGGGGCTGCCAGCCCCTTCCCCGGCAGCATTCCCAGAGCCAGAGCTGGGCAATGGACACTCTGGGAATTCACTCCAGCCCCTCTCAGGCCGAGGGCAGCCCAGTCACCCCCGGGACCCAGCCCTGGGACCTCTGGCCCCAACAGTGACCAGCGTGACACGCTTCCTGGGTGACAATGCAATATCCTTAATTTTTAAAAAAATGAAGGGCAGCTCCACTGAGTATGACTATTCTGTACTTAATTTCACGCCGAGGAAAGCAGACAAAACTGATGGAAACCAGTTTTTAAAAATGATATATTCTGTTGAAATAATTGACTTCCTTCTAATTCCTTTTTTGAGAAAATGAACATTACGCATATTCTCCTAATGTATTTCATAAAAGATGAGTGATTTATGAAAGGCCTGCCTGTGATGAAGAATTAAAAACATGCAGCCACAGATTCAGATCTTAATTGCATGCTTTGTGTTTCCTAGTAATTTGATAATAAATCTTTCATCTTTTAGTGGTATAGGCTAATGTTAACAGAAAAATCATTTGGTTTTCAATAAAGAGGTCAGCTACACTTCTGCTTCATTTCACCACGTCCTGTGCTGCACAAAGAATGTAGCAAATATTTCTCACTTTTCTGCATGTTTCCAGCAACAACCTCTCTAATTCCAATATTCAGGTCTGAAAATGGACATTCGTTATGCTTGGAAAGAATTCACCAATTAAACAAGTCCTCCAGTGTTAAAGATCCATCAGCTATACAATAATTTCATCTGAGAAATGTGAATTTCTTTTCTGTATTGGAAATTTAAACCTTATTTTATCTGAGCGAGCCATTCCCATTGACTTGACCATGAGGCACCTGCTAAAGTTATCTCAGCCCAGGGCCTGTGATTTATCAGTAGTGAGGACAAAATCGTATTTTTTGGGTAATGCATTGCATCCTTGTCTCTGACATCAGTGGGGTGCGACCTGCGAGGTGCAGCCTTTCCCAGGACAAGGGAATGCAGCACTGAGACATGGCAGAGGGAATGTTACAGAGATGCTCTCGCATGCAAAAATTAAAATATTTCTCTTCCTATCATGTGGTTCCTGGTAGCTATACTGTTGGGTGTGCCTGCCACTCAGCATGCCAGAACTTTTCCCTAACTAAACAAAAAAACCCCACTGATACAAACACTGGCTCCTTCCAAGAGAAATTATATCAAACTATTCTTTGTTTTTTGAATTAAAACCCCTGCTATTGTTTAAATCTTTGAGCTGCTTTGCTTAGCCTATGACAATTCAATAACTCTTTGCATACCATTGATTTTCTTCTAAAGATAAACTCATTAGACCTTTGGATCATAGCCAGGTTTTCCAAACCTAGATGGAGAGAAGCCATGGCATACTTTTTATGGGTAGCAAGATTCCGACTCTGAGACTTTCTTCAGTTGTTGGATTGTCAGAATAAAATGCTGAACAAACACTCGTGTCTCGCGTCATTGTATTTATCGTTCAAAATTGCTGGTCGATATTTGCTTGCACATTAACTAATAGCACTGACTATTTCACTGCCCACACAATATTCTAGTTAATAGCAATTGTGATGCCTCGCGCCACAATAAAAATTGGCTTCAAAAGAATCAATAGATTCCTTGTTTGGTGTCAGGGAAGAGAGACAAACAATAAATCGCGAATTTCGAATTGATCATTTAGTCTGACAACAAAGGATTTCTTTGAATGATGGTTATGATTTGATGTGGAGTCAAATTCTGATGTGAAATGCAGCTCTGAGTGCCTTTGCTGCTTCTGCCTGGGGACAAGTCACCGCAACAGTGTCTCAGCAAATTCCTGAGGCAAGGTGTATAATAAATAATAAGTTTGGAGTTCACCCCTCCAGTTTTGCCTGGCTGGTGCTGTCCGTGGATTCTTTGTCAGAGCAACAGGAGTTTGACTCATGGGACGACACGAGCGGGACATCCTACCCTGGTTTGAGACAAATAGGAAACACACACAGAATGATAGAAAAGTGATTTAGCCAAACGAATATCCCTTAGTTTCAAATAAAAGCACTCTGAGGTTCTCTCAGAGAGAGGACACTCATAAAGGATAAAAGCCATCCGCCAGCACAAATAGCCAAGCAGGTATGGCATGCAGGCTGTGATGGCAATCTAACATAAACACATCAAAATGCAGTGGCTTCCAGGAGGCTGTTTAGACTGAAAAATATTGCTGCTTTTAAGGGAAGAGTTCTCTCAGTTTTATCATAATGATCCAGCATAGGGGTTTTTTGATAGTTTAAATGCATTTTTTTTTTCAGAGCAGATATATTAAGGATGCAGTGTCAATGCTGTTTTAGCATGGCAAATTATCTTCATTCATACTCGTGGCAGAATAATCTCCTGTCTTTTTCTATCTGAACAAATAATGGCTTGCTGTAAGACTAAAGCATTGGTTACATTGTGCAGAGGTTTAATACGTCAAAAATTCAGCATGGCTAATTGCAGAATATTCATGACTGGTAATCCTCTCAGCACCTCCTCATCAAGGACAGGGTCCCTCCTGCCTATGCATGTTTATGTCTGCATTGGTGCTTTGCTTTAAACCCTTTATTTCAGAAACATCTTCTGCTGTACCAGAATGCTGTGCTGGAGCTTAGTGCCAATAAATAATACCTGAAGGATAAAGGTCAGCCTGGGAAGGGTGGAGGGCTGCTTGGGAGGTGTTTTTAAGATTTGGTTTTACTTCTCATTTTTCTACCATGATTTGATTGGAAATAAATTAAAATAATTTCCTCAAGTTGAGTCTGTTAACCTGTTTTTGTAGCTGGTGAGTGACACTCCCTGTCCTTTTGCTATATTTTCTCTCCCTTACCCTAGGGAACGATAGGGTGACTTTGGTGGGCACCACATGTCCAGCCAAGGTCAAATCCCCACAATTAGCTACGTTATTCAGCCTTCTTATTTCTTTATTTTTCTTTCAGATAGAAGACCACGGGCATCTCGAGGTATCAAAGTAAAGAGAAATTACATACACAATGCCATAAAAAGGCACATATAAAATACAAGTTCCAGAAAAAAGCACTGATAAAATTGAACAATGTGGGTCAAAAGACTATAATGCTTTTTTTTTAAGGTCAAGATATTACTGATGGAAACAAGCACCATGGCAGGATGCAGATGAGGAGAAGGAATCGAATGACAGAGGTAATTTTGATGGAGAAATGTGACAATAGGGGAAATAAAATATGACAATGAGGAGAAAGGATAAATGAGGTGTTAAAGCAATCTTTGTGTAAGCGTCTTAGATGAGTTGGAGATTTATATGCAGAGAGAAAGAGAAAAAAAATGGACACACGGACATGGAGGTAACACAAGGTAGACTGCAGTGAAACAATTTTTGGTGAAGGCTTCAATCAGTTTGCCACATCAGTTTCTAATTGCCTCAGTGCTACCACTTAGCCAACATTCCAAACGTTTTCTCTACTGTTATTTCTTTAACATCATTGCCAGACTCACTAATTGGATGCTTTGAATATGCCTTTACCCTCAGGTCATTTTGTCATACACTTACATTCTTCATCACAACTGAAAAAAACCCCAGAATTTTTAATCTTCACTCCTTTAACGGCATTTCTTTTGCACTGGTGTCAAATAAATAACTTCATCATTTTGAGTTACGGAACTGTGTGCCTCATGATTTCTTACTAATTTCCTTAACAAAAAATATTGGATTGTCAATTGCAATTGTTCAAATTGTAATCAAATAAAATCTGCTTTATTTTGCTATTTCGTCCTCTCACAAAAACAAATAAATATAGGAAATAATTTTCGGGAAACCAAGTGTGGACCCCTCCTATCACTTCCTACTAAACAGACCCTGAAATAAAAGCCACTTCCCTGATGATATTCTCCAGACTTTTCCCTTCATCCCCACGGTCCAGATTTTGGAACTACTAGGAAACAGCTGTGCTATCAAAGCATTCCTGAACAGAGGTCTCAAACACATCAAAAACACCAAACTGGAACTCAATGTTCAGGAAAATTATTCTGAGCAAGTACACCTCAAGTGACAGTTAAAACTGCATTTTTTATAGAAATGGGAGAATATTCCTATTTTAAAAGAAAAAAATTCGTGAGAAGTCAGTTGCAAATTGGGAAGAGCTAGCAGGAAGCAGGAAGTCCCTGAGAAGGCACTGCATACTTCTAGTAGCAACTGGACTTAAATGGAAAGAAAATTTAAAAAAAAAGAAAAACAATGCATTCTGGTTATTAAGGACATCAATTTATGTTAATGATATTAATTTTTACCATAGGCTTCTGCTGAGGATGGTTAGCATCAATTCCTTCTACCCTGATGTGCAGGAAAATTTGTGTATTTTTCTGGAAGACAAATTGTACAGGGGTAAAGAATTTGACTTTAAGGAGACAAATAGATTTTTTTTCTTAATCTGTGATGTCCAAAGCACTAAATAAAAAAAAAAAAAAAAAAAAAAAACTGGAATTGGATCAATTTTTAAGACTGCATCAATATATTTGCCACGCCTTTCTATCCTTATGTTATTTCCACCATGTTCTAGAGAAATATGCAATTTGCAATTAACAAAACAAGACCAAGATCACAGAAAAAGAGAATTTCATGGAATTCACCTATTAACGGATCATTCTGCCGGTGATTTCCTGTAACTGAGCATCTCAAAACCCGTCCTTAAGTTCACAGCTTGGGAAGGACCTCTGGAGGTCTGTTGCTCAACCTCCCACTCCCAGCAGTGTCAGCTGGGATGTCGTAGAGGCAGCTCAGAGCTTTGTCCAGGTTGGTCTTGAAAACCTCAGGGATGGAGTCTGTGAAGTCTCTCTGGACAACTCTCTCCATTGTCTGCCTGTCCTCAGGTGTGAGGTGCAGATCCCACAGGACAGATCCCAGGATAACGCTTATTCCACTTGTTACTGACCTACAATTAGAGAGGGACTAACTGCATCACTCGCTGAGCTGAACCGCCAAGCCAGTTTTGGGCGAGCATAAAACTGTGGCCATAAAACAGGACAGGGCCGTAAAACTGTGATTTGAACAAAAAAATGTTGTGCAGGAAAGTGTCAAAAGCTTTGCTAAATTCAAGGTAAATGGTGTTTTATTGAGCACCTCTCCTATGAGGAAATGCTGAGAGAATTGGGATTGTTGAGCCTGGAAAGGAGAAGGCTTTGTGATTACCTGATTGTGGCCTTCCAGTACCTGAAGAGAGCCCAAAATAGAGATGGAGAGAGGTTATTTACAAGAGCCTGGAGTGACAGGACAAGGGGAATGGCTTTAAACTGACAGAGAGGAGGTTTAGATTGGATAATAGCAAGCAATTCCTCCCTGTGAGGATGGTGAGGCCCTGGCACAGGGTGCCCAGAGAAGCTGTGGCTGCCCCATCCCTGGAAGTGCTCAAGGCCAGGTTGGACGAGGCTTGGAGCACCCTGGGATAGTGGGAGGTGCCCCTGCCCATGGCAGGGGATTGGAAAAGGTCCGTTCTAACCAAGGCCATTCTAAGATTCTATATCTGCTACATGTAAGTCACAGACCAAGGCATTTTATCTTAGAAGGGAATCAGACTGGTTAGGCATGAGTTACCCTTGGTAAATCCATAATGGCTGTTCCCTATCACCACTTTCTGCTCTATAACCCAAAAAACATGTTTCCAAACAGACTGCTCCGTGGGACTGGAGTGCAGCCGACCAGCCTGCAGTTCCCTGGGTGCAGTACTTGGCCATTTTCTGAAATGAGTGAAACATTTATCTTCTCCCATCCATCAGAGCTGTCCTTGTGATTTCCATGCCCTTTGAAACATGACGGTGGCTTTGCAAGGGCATTGACCAGTTCTGCCACTTCCCTTGGATGACTCCATGGATTTGTGCTGGTCAAGTTATCCCTCACTCGATCTTCACCCACTGTTGTTTCACAGCTGCACAACAATAATTTTATTGCACTAAAGTCTCCCAGGATTTGAACAAGACACGTGCAACAATTCATCCTTTAACATTCCTGTATTCCATGTGCCTTCCTCACGTAGCTTAGCTAGCCATAAATAGATATCCCCAGAATCTCTGAGCTGTGAGCAGCCAGGGGGAGGGTCTAACTACACATGCTATGAGAAAGCTCAAAAACTTGTTTAAATTAGAGAACTTGTGGAGGAAAAGTGATGAAATGTTCTTTACAACAACATGATGCTTTTAAGCAGGGTTTCAGAGAGCAAGCACCCCAAGTTCCAAGCATCCCTACTAAACAACTTGTGCACACAAACACTGGAATACATGAAAAAGAAGAGAAAGAACTGTTCAGTACTGTTCCATGACAGGAGGAGCAACATGAGCAATTTAACACCAAATTAGCTAATGGGAGAACCTAGTAGTTAATTCCTTAGAGAGCAACCGAAAGGAGAGATGTTGCAATTATTCTATAGAGTCATCTTTAAATAGATCTGAAAAGCATTACTAATGTCTAAACTGGTTTTCTTGTCCTTCTTGTGTAAAGAAATGTTGCGTAAGAAATTATATTTCCCAGCTGACTAAGATGCATTATAGAGTCTTAAAGAAAGCTAGGACAGAAGAAGAATATGTTTTACAGCAATAAGCACAAGAACAAACACAGTTCGAGTTGGCAGCCTTCAAGAGCCCTCTGACAGTCACCACTCCTGCAGACTCTGGAGTAAAGTCAGGAAATTGTTTGGATGGCACAATGATCCAAATATTTCCACTCTGCTCAACACTTCAGATGACGCATTTTTGTCTAGAATAAAGTTTAAAATATTGGATATTACACAAACAAAGTGAAAAATGTTTCTTTTAGTGCCATGTTAAATTTAATAATTCTAGATCATTCCTGACACATTAATCTGTGTGATTTATTATGGAAGGGAAGACAAATTCAGAGGAATGGAAAGAAATCCTAACAGTAAGTCTGTGCTAAGGCCACTGTTATCATACAAAGATAAGAGTTTTTCCTAAGGAGTCTGTCTACAGCAAGATAGGTTTGCTTTAAAATTTAATATCAGCTTTTATGACTGAAAGCGAAAACTGAAATAAAACATGAGCATAAACGAAAGAAATTATACAAAAATTACTATAATTATGAACATCAAAGTTATTTATCAAAACTCCATCTTCTTTATGCTAATTATTTTCCCAACAGATTATTCTGAATAGGATGAAGCCATCTCAGTCGTGAAAGAAAACTAGTGTTTTCCTGTTCCCTGATAATTAGTCATTCATATTTAGATAGCCTGCATTCACTGCTGCACAGGTGCCTCAACCTTTGCCACACAACGTCGAGCAGTATTTAAAGAAATACTCTTTGAATACTTCTATAGGAATAACAAAAAACTGTATTAACGGCTTAATCGCCCTGCTCTCCCCAAACAAGAGATCTGTCATGTGGAATTAATCTTTTTTTTTTTTTTTTTTGTCAGAAACACGCACAAAACAGTTCTGACACTAAAATATGACAACGTTGTATCAGCAAGCCTGCTTCAGCAGCCCTGCTAATTTAACACTCTATTCAGCAGAGATTCAATTTCCGTGGCTGTTGGCCATGAAGTTTCGGTGAACTTCTATGGCTTGGCACCTGCAAAGCTTAATTCCAATTCAATAAACATAAATCCCTGCCTTCCTCACTGCAGATATGTTAACTGCTGACTGTGGCTGTGACTCTCCAGCAGGTCCTATTCCCATAACTATATATAGCAGTCAGCATTACATGTCCATCAGAATTATGAACTTTTGTTTGGATAGACCACAAGTAATGACATATTACCGGGAGGAAAATCCATTGAGAATGATGGAAATGCAGGTGTGCTCAGGGATGTCAAAATGGAAGACGTTCCCTGAGCAATGCATTCCTGTCTGGAAAAAGTTATTTACTTAAGGCTGCAGTAAGCAGATAATATTAAAAAATTCTTTACTGTGAGGGATTCCCCATCTGTGGAAGTCTTCAAGGCCAGGTTGGGTGGAGCTCTGAGCAACCTGGTCTAGTGGAAGGTGTCCATGCCCATGGCAGGGAGTTGGAACGAAATGATCTTTAAGGTCCCTCCCAACCCAGGCCATTCCGTGATTTTATGATTCTAGGACTGTCCCATCAGCCAGGATCTTCTAAAGGACAGGTATTGTTAGGATGCTGCAGTGCCTCAGCAATAACGCACTTCACTTTCCCACTGACACTGCTTGGTGCATCAAGAGTGATTTAGGCTAGACAGGGAATTTACAAAAGATTCTACAAAGGAAGAATGTTTCTGAATGCCAGAATGCCTGGTTTTGCCACCTCAGCCACAAAACAACTTGAAATCTCAAATCTGGGTGATTTTAGTCAGAAATAGCTAAACAGCACAATTCTATGTTCCCATGGAAAACTGTCATAAAATATCTGTTTTATAAGATAAAAATATCATTATTTTCACTGTTTTGTCTGACTCAGGATTAAAAGCTAATGAAATAACCAATGAGATAGCAGTCTGCTATTTCTATAAGCTTCATACTTAAATGAGCATCATCCACTAATAGAAAATTGTCAATTGTCTTCACTGAAAATTGTCATCACTACTTCCAGTAAAAAAACTCAACAAAATCTTTATCACTGTAAATACATAACATGAATGAGTTGATCAGGCCAATTTTCAAGGCTGGAATAAGAACTGTGTGAGATTATCACCAGATCACATTGACTGATCTACAGTGGTGCTCCCAGTTCAATGCTGTCAGTTCTCTGCAGTCTTGGAGGCCATTTAAAAATATTTTAAAATGTTAAAATAACAAAATAAATATAATTGATTTGTAGCTGGAATGAGTAGAAAGACTTTCTACTGTTTAGTTAATCTGGATTCTTAGATTCTGTTAGGTCTGTTCAACAGTGTGTGAACAGTACAGGTTTTATGGTAGCAGAGATACATAAATGAGCTTTAAAATAAGTTGATGTGAGACCTAGAAACTACCTCGCTAAAGCAGGAAATCTGGCATGGTCTGATTAACCATGTAGAAACAAAAAAATGACACTGATCAATTTATGCAGCCAAATTTTCATATTGAAATATCACTGCAAGCATCTTTATTTCAGATGACCCAAAGTGGCACCCTCCTGTGTGGTCAGAGAAGTCTCAAATAAATGAAACTCCCAGAGCCTTAAAGCCATGGCTAATAAAGAACTGCATGAGTTACTCCCTTTGCTAGTAAATATTAAAAGGTATGAGGGATTTATTTGGTGTTATTAAATTGATCTGGGTTGATCTCCTTAAAAAAGGAATATAGTTTTTGAATATACTTATTTTTACTATTCCATTTAACACAGTGACCGTCTGCATTTGATTCCAGAAGATTATTGTTGCATGCAGAAGCTCTACACTTCGTTCTTGATCATCACCCCGGTGTCACATGCCTGGCTGTGGAAGGTGAACGTCGAGCAGAACAGAAGTGAAGGTGCAGAGAGCTGTACACCAGGAATGTCGGGTCTGTATTCACCTCTAGAATTTGTCTTTCTGTCCATTTTGGTCAAGGTTTGCTGCCTGAAACCTTTCACTGACTGGCTCTGTGGTAGCTTGACCTCAGCTGGCTGCCAGGCGCCCACCAAAGCCATTCTACTATTGCCTTCCTTAATTGCACAGAGGAGAGAATTAGGACAGAATAAGTTTGTGGGTTGAGATAAAAGA
This sequence comes from Atrichornis clamosus, assembly GCA_013400975.1. NCBI lineage: Eukaryota > Metazoa > Chordata > Aves > Passeriformes > Menuridae > Atrichornis > Atrichornis clamosus. The sequence goes on from WBMZ01006460.1 coordinate 60,082, forward strand.
CAGGCAGAGATCACTCACCGATTACCGCCATGGGCAAAACACACTCAGCTTGGGGAAATCAATTTCATTTATTTCCAACCATATCCGAGTAGGGTAATAAGAAATAAACCCAAATCTTAAACAACTCCTTCGTCCCATTCCCTGCCTTCCTCCCAGGCCCAGCTGCACTCCTGATTTTCTCTGCCTCCTCCCCGCAGTGGCACATGAGGACAGGGAATGGGGCCTGTGGTCAGTTCATCACAGGTTGTCTCTGCTGCTCCTCCCTCTGCAGTGGGAGAACTCCTCACAGTCTTCCCCTGCTCCAGTGCTGGGTCTTTCCCATGGGAGACAGCACCTCCATGAACTTCTCCAGCTGAAGTCTTTCACAGGCTTCAGTTCTCCATGAACTCCTCCAGCGTGGGTCTCCCATGGGGTCACAATTACTGCCTGCTCCTGCTCCAGTGTGGGTTCCTCTTCTACACGGCCACGGGTCCTGCCGGGAGCCTGCTCCAGCAAGGGCTTCCCACAGGGTCACAGCCTCTTCTGGGCATCCACCTGCTCCAGCCGGAGGTTCTCCAGGGGCTGCAGGTGGATCTCTCCTCAGCCATGGTCCTCCACGGGCTGCAGGGGCACAGCTGCCTCTCCGTGGGCTGCACCAGGGGCTGCAGGGGGGTCTCAGCTCTGGCGCCTGGAGCACCTCCCGCCCCTCCTTCTGCACGGACCTTGGGGTCTGCAGAGCTGTTTCTCTCATATATTTTCACTCGTATCTTTGGCTGCGGTTACCCAGGTTTGGTGGGTTTTTTTTTGTTTTCTTAAATACGTTATCAGCAGGGTGCTGTTACCATTGCTGATGGGCTCAGCCTTGGACAGCGGCCGGCCCAGCTTGGAGCCAGCTGGCACTGGCTCTGTTGGATGTGGGGAAGCTTCTGGCAGCTTCTTACAGCAGCCACCCCTGCAGCCCCCCTGATACCAAAACCTTGCTACGCAAATCAAATACAGGTTCGTATCATGTCAAACTAGATGTATGTAATAGGAACTTCCTGAAACAACAGGAATAAAGGGAAGGACTTGAGGATGAGAACGGAGCTAGATAATAAGGAGAATGACACCCCACTGCCAGCACTGCAGTGCGAGGTGCTGACAGAGCAGCAGGAGGGATATAGAAGAGGAGACAAAATCAGAAGGGAAGCAATAGGTATCTCAGATATCTTTTCACCATCATTTGGCAAAAACCTCTTCACCAATTCCTGGTGTCTAATTTCCACTGACCTCAAGGGGCTTGCTCAGTAGACTTCTGACACAGAGAGGAGGGGTAGGAGTTAAATAACGACAGTGTGTAAGGTGTGGAAACAGCAGTCAAGTTTAAAACAGAAAATTCAAGACACTTCATGGATTTGTCAAATAACATAGGTATCATTGAAATAGATATCCCCAGATAAAACAGAATTTAAGGTTCATTATTCTCCATCACTAATGGCTACAAATTGAAAACTGTAGTATCAACTCATATTAGCTTTAACTGGGAATTCAAATTTCCCCAAATCTGCTAATTTTCCTGTCTATCAGAGTAGCTTGCCTTTATTTCAGTTCTCAGCAAGAAAGATCAAACTGCCCTTGCTCTGGTTAGCCTGGAAGAATATTGTGGGACTCTGTGATCCACATAATGGTTAATCTAGGTGAATGCCTCTGTATCATGGAGGTCATGTGACAGCTATTTAGTCAATAGCTATACAGTCAATTATAGTCAGCAGATGTACCTGCAGTCAAAGTGCATCAATCTTGGGTAGATGTATAGTCCATTGTCCTGTTCCATTGAAATATTATGTGCACCTGCTCAGGAACTGCAGCTTTATTAATAAGAATATTGGAGTGCATGGGGACTCTTCGAAGCTAAGTTCATATTCCAGTCCTGACTGCTGTCATGGATTGAGAAATCTGTATTTTGACCAAGGCCCTGTGAGAATTTCAGGGATCTTAGAGCTGGTGATGCTCACTATGGATGGGATCTGCTTGCTGCGCCTTGACCATAGCTCCATCTCATACCACATCACCTCGGGGTTTCCAGCACCAGAAAGAAGATTTTATAACTGGCTATCACATTTTTCGAGGCTCCTAAAGAACAATTATCTGTTTTGTGAGTGCATTTCTTACGGGATGTGAAAAGAACTGGCACCTCCTCAGGGCAGAAGAGTCCTTGAGCTTCTCGCTGTGCACACAGGACCCGACCTCTGTCTCTGTGTTAGCAACCCGAACTAACCGAACTGCGACGGAAATGCGTTGCATTTTTTGTCCCAGCCCTTCTACACAGCCTGATGAACACTTCTGGTGAACTACATCTCCATAGCGCACCTCTGGGCAGCACCCACTGTAACACAGGACTGTGGCAAGTAGCGCAGTGGGATATTTTTAGAATCAGGAAAACCCCTCCACTTTCCATAAGGCAATAAAATACAGCACTGCTTGCACTTCCGTGAAAAATTCCATCAGTGTTTTCCTTTAAACTATTGAAAAATTAACAGCATGCTGCAGATCCATTTTAACTGGTTTTCCTCATTAATTTGGCCTCATTTCACAAATGCAGGCTGCTAGTGCCAAGCTTTTATACACTGCTTTTACTTTCTCTCTCCAGTGTGCCAATAAAAGTGTTTTTTCTTTGAAGTCTTATATTTATTACTTTCGGTGTCACTTAAAGGAATAAATCTATCATGGAGCAAAGTGCAAGTCAATAAAGTAATGTACATATATCAGGAAAACTTTTTCCCAGCTAAGGTAGCTACCAAGTTACAGAAAATAGAATTCTTTGAAATATACTGTAAGGTAATATTCTTAACCGTGGCGGTAAATTCTGCAGTGAGCCAATAAAAGGGTGCTTTTATGCTTTAATAAATGTCAATTTTAAATATCCTAGGATGCCTTAGCCTGTTTTAACCTCTTCCCTATAGAATTGCTCCTTTGAATGAAATGGAAAATACATTTTATCAATTTTTCCTTCAAAAATAAATGTTTAAAATACCTGTATTTTTAGCAGACCTTCCACAGAAAATCTGTAATGAAAACCTCTATATCTTAATATCTGCAGGCTTACTGAAACTATAAGATTACATAAAATAATGACCTGCAGGGGAGCTATAGAAGTAAAATTAGTACTCACAGCCACTCAAGCAGTGTATCCTCTCCTATTCTTCTGGATGGCTCAGCACAAGCCAGAATGACCCGTGCTCAAGCCAGAGTTTTACCTTACCAGAGCGATCCTTCGACCACCTAATGCAACTGGCAGGAAGGTTTCAGCCTATTTTTTTTTTTCAAACGTTTGGCTGGGAATCAAAAAAAAGCCAGACAGCAGAGGGATGCATTTGGTGGACTTCTGTCTCAGTGTGTGGGCTGAGCGGTTGGCCGGACAACCTCCAGGCTGGCTTCTGTCACAAATTTTGATTGAACCACCAAGTTGTGCATGGGAACACAATACCATCTGTAGCGGGCATTAGGAGGGCACTAAAAAACAAGCAGATGAACAGGCAGCCGTGGGTATTTGGGAAGTAAACTGCCCGGCCGTACGGAGAGCAGCGAAGGCCTTGGCTCTGCGTGAGCCCTGCTCAGCAACACCAAAAACGTCTCTGTACTGTCAACCCCGTGTTCAGCACAAACCCAAATCACAGCCCCACACCAGCCGCTCGGAAGTAAATTGCCTCTACCCCAGCCAAAACCAGCACAAACTCTTAAGAGTTTTCTTTAAGACAAGGAGTGGCATGCAAGACTTGGGCGTTGCAAATAGCTTTTCTCAGACAGGCCAGATGGCCGTGCCACACCACGCTGATTTCAGGATTCTGGGTACACTGTGAACCTGTAACTTTCAGATTACATTTGCTCAGTTCACATGCAAAACAGTGTTTTGTTTGGATTTTATTACTACTAGTTCTGCCAGAGCATCCTTAATTCTGAAAGCCAAGCTACTTTTTCTTCCCAGCTCATGCATTTTCCAGTAGAAATGAGGTCTCTGATGGCCTAATTTCACCCCTGTGCAAACTGGTACTAGTCTTGTCCCTAATAAGGTCTTCAAGCTGTGCAATTCTACAGCAGGTGAGGAGACTACACATATAAAGCTAATGTATAATGGCAAAAGGACTGACAACCAGATGTAAACCATTCTTTTTTTGGATTGGTACAATGACAGGAAAGAAAGATGAAACCACACACCTGACTACGCTTGCTTCCCTTTAGATGTGCAACAGGAACACTTGGATAAAGCAAAATCAGAAGCCTTTTACCCCAATCACTTTTCTGACAGTTTCAGAATGACACCAATTTTGTGTAGTTTGGCTGTGATCTGTGCACATTCATCAGGCTTTTTTTCTAGCCTGTTTAACACAGCACCTCTTTTAGCACAGGAGGTATTTTTTGCTGTTATCATCCCTAGTTCTTCTGAGCCCTCCATTTTTTTCAGACTGAGCTTATTTGTGCAAATGGCATGCTGCACCAGGTCTGTAAGTACAGCATACAATTCTTTAAAAAAACAAAATGAATTCTCTTCACTGGTTAGCATGATGGTAAGTGTTGAGACAGTGAAGTGACTATATGTGTGTAAATATTTAGCAGCTAACTTACGAATACTAAATACTGAGATTTTGTGATACTGAAGACAATAGAAAAACAGAACAGTTTTTACTGCCTTATCTACCAGCTGAAGAGGTTGTCAAGACTTCCAAGTGCCTGATGATGTCCAGCGACACAGCTTAGAAGACTAATTGCCAGCCAACCCAAACGCCAGAAGAAAGGAGATATTTTTCTCTTTGAGGAGAAATGAGGCTGACTAATTTGGAGAAGAAATTTATCAACAGAGAATATTCTGCTCTAATGTTCTGCTTCCACTGTGGCAGTGAAGCACAATGCCCTAGCAAAGACAACACAGAAAAATCACTACTGATAAAACAGAAGCAAACAGTTCCTCTATGCAAGCAGATACTCATCAGCTCTTTGCTGGAGTGATTTGTGCTCAACATTTTTATTTGTGCTTCTCAGCTACCTGGAAGCTCTGACTGTTAATTGTTACCACCTTTGATAGGATGATGCAGAAGGAAATCCTGCCTACCTCAAATAACATGCTTTGTTTAAAGGAAAACAACTATAACTGATGCAAGAGCAGTACTGTCAATGTTACTTTGCTGATTGGGATCTGCAGTACTGCTAGGTATGTTCCAGGATGTTGGAAAAGCTGGAACTGAAGCCCATCTCAAAGCTTGGCCACATTGAGAAAACTACCCTTTCTTATCTTTGTAGTGACGGGACAAGGGGGAATGTCTCCAAACTTAAAGAAAGTAGGTTTGGATTAAATATTAGGAAACAATTCTTCCCTGTGGTTGTGGTGAGGCACTGGAAATGTTTTCCCAGAGAAGCTGTGGATTCCCCCATCCCTAGAAATGTTCAAGGCCCGGTTGGATGGGACTCTGAGCTACCTGGTCTGGTGAAAGCTGAGTTAGAACTAGGTGTTCTTTAAGGTCCCTTCCAAATCAGACCGTTATCAGTAGTTATGGTGGGTTGAAATGAAATAGAAATTTTGGGCAGTAGCTCTGAGCAAATTTAAAACAGTAAAGAGAAGAGAAGGTAAAAATCTCTCTGCTGAGCACAACCAAGATGTGTAACAGACCTTCAGGACCTCAGCATGTGCTGCAGTTCCCGGGCACACTTGGAAGGGAAACGTGAAGCATAGTCTGACCCAGCACCAGCAATGGGCCTTTCTGCCCTGTGACTGGGAAGGTTCTGAAGAGCTGCAGCAGCACAGATTCCTGACAAGCAGAGAGACAGGTCGAAGAGAGGACATTCCTAATCCTCATTTCAACCCCTAAGTTCCAGGCTGTGTTCCCTTAGTAACAAACCTAATGCTAAAAGTCTTCCAGAAAAGGGCTACTTAAACTATTTATCAGTTCCAGTGTAATTTTAGTTTCGTATAGGATTTGTCCCTTCCCACCTCCCTGCAACTGGCTTTATGTTTAGTCTTTGTCATACTGTTGTCACCTGGAATTGGCCACTGGCAAGAGTAGGGGCTCAGAAATGGCCATTCACTCCTGGGAGGAAAAAGTTCACTCATTTTGATTTTCCTAGTCAGGGACTCCCCAGAGTGTTCCATTTCAGGCCAATTACTTTGCTTTCATTATGGACTAGAAGTAAGGCATTACTGATCAGATCTGAAATGAAAACAAACCTCTGTATTCATACTTTTACAATGCTGTTATTGTAATTATTGGTCTTGAGTCTTCTCATTTACATTTCAGTTTAGGACTCACAGGTAGAAAAATCAGACTATTCCTGCAAAGGGAAAATTCTGCTTTCTGATCAAATCTATTTAAATTGTCAAAATTAAATCCACAGCGTGCAGAGAAGTCTGTGTTCCAGGAGAGCACCTTCCCTAACCCAAGTACTTTTGGTGACCATTTAGTTCACCTTTGTTCTCTTCCTCTATTTCATGAAGATGACGTGAGTAATGATTATTGTATTAGCTCTGGTACCATGAATGCTACAGCAGACTTACAGCATAATTCTCTTCCTCCTTAGGGAATTGATGTTTTTATTCACAGCACAAGAAAACCTAGTTTGTGGACAGAATATTTTTTCCTCATTTCTGTTTCTTTATTTGGTGTTTTGATGCAATAAATTGATTAGGTAGACTAGCCAGGAGCTTCATAATCCTGTTCCGAGCCCACCAGAATTAATTACTGTTCACATAATACTATTCAGGAAGTATGTTTTAAAAAGCAGAATCCTCATTATGGTGTAATTTCAAGGATGCCATCCACATGGCATAATTGCCAAGTTACGGGGACAGACACTTGCCTATTACAAAGGGGCAGGAGTGCTCGCAGGTGAGGGAGTGTCCAGAAACGCCACTCGATGCAATGTGTGGTCCCGTGTGAGGTTCTCCTCCCTCATCAGGCCAGATTTCCCTTGCCCTGGCTGCAGGTATCAGCTTCACGCCAAGGAGTGCAGGGGATGTTCAATAGCTACAGAAGGGAGCTGGGTCCAGTCAAATGGGTGACAGCACTTACTGGCTTCGTGCCACCACGTGCCAGGTGTGCTTGGTGTCTGAAACCAGTGGTCTGGTCTTCAACATCGTCCTTTGCACAAGACTTGAGACAGTTTCGAAACAATTCCCTTGCATCAAAGAATCCTAAGTTAATAAAAAAGGCAGGTGAAAATGTATCTCTCTGGAGACCTCTTTAGCAGCTTCTTTGCTGTTTGGTAAACATTTCTCAGCACCCACAACGGCAGTAACTTGATAGTTGCACTTACAGGCTGAAAATCTGGGCTTTCCTGTTCACCTCGTCCAGCTTACTTTTGATACTTCACTTTTACCTGGTCTGTCCCTCCACTAAAGAAGAAGAAAATCCCAGATTTTGTTACTGTACAAACACATGCAGCTTTCGTGAAGAACTTACCAACACACCCCAGATTCCTTTAGGATGGCTAAATTTATTGCCAAGATCAGGTGGTGAAGGGTTTCCTCTCACTGTTATCTCTCTAAGCCCTAAAAGCCAGGCAGGGATGACTCAAGTCCTTTCTATTGCAACAGCCTCACTGAGCTCCTCAAGCTTATCAGTGAATCCAAGGAGCTTCTGAGGCACTTAAACACTGCAAAAATTCTGTAGGTGACATCCAGGGAATTCCTGTGGATAATTCCTTAGAGTCCTGTCTGCAGAGAGGGGGCAGAGCTTAGTGCCCTGTGGCCATGGTCAGTTTGCAACTCTATACCACTCACCTCATGGCTGGGGGAAGAAAAGGTGAGCACACTGAAGAGATGGTGACATTTTTCTCCCCTCTCTTCCTTGGGGAGGTTGCTGGGCCAGCCCTGCAGACCCTGCCCTCCACCGCCGCCCGTCCCTTCCTGCTCCTCCGAGACACGGTTCCAAAAAAGCAACAAACCAGAAGCAGCTGTGGGGGACAAAGCAGAGCCGAGCTGCGGGCACTGAGCCAAAAGGAGATGAACCATCCAGGAGCTGGGTGGAGCCGAGTGGAGCCAAGGGGGTCTGAGCAGAGATGAGCGGAATCTCGTGGAGATGAGCAGAGCCCGGTCGAGCCGGGCCGGTTGGGGCGGCACAGCACGGACAATCCAGTTTTTGGGGGGTTTGTCCATCATTGATTTTCGTTGTCTCAGGTTCTGGGAGCACCCTCCATCTGGTCTTCTTCTCAGCGGCTGCGTGGAACTAAGTTGAGGTGGTGAACACCTTTTCTGTGCAAAGAATCTTCTTTTTTTCGGTATCCTTTTTTAATTGACATTGCTGCTGTTACTCTGCATTTCTTTTTCCTTTGCAGTTTGGTTTCAGTAAATTGTTATCTGAACCCATCCTCTCTGCCTTTGTCCCTCTTATTGCAGTGAGGGAAAGGGAATTGTCTTAGCAGGAGTTTAATTTCCAGCTGCTGTTGAACCTCCACAGTTAGGATGATCCTTGAACAGATGGACTTTATGAGCTAAGAAAACCATTTCAGTCAGTTATGGAGGTAAACATATATTAAACTTAAGCTGGAAGCTTGAGAAACCCTTCTCTAGATCTTACAAAATTACAACAGCTTACTTTGCTATTTCCTATACACACAAGCAATCATCCTTATACAGACTCATCATTGTCCTTGTGATTTTATTCTATTTTTTTTTAACTAAACAAACCTTTGAAAATGCTGCATCCAGATCTGGGATCTGCAGCACAGGAAGGACATGGCCCTGTTGGAGCCAGTCCAGAGGAGGCCACCAGGATGATCAGAGGGCTGGAGCACGTCTCCTGTGAGGAAACGCTGGGAGAGTTGGGATTGTTCAGCCTGGAAAAGAGAAGACTCTGGAGTGACCTAATTGTGGCCTTCCAGTACCTGAAGGGAGGTTACAAAAAAAGGTGGAGAGATACTCTTTAAAAAGACCTGCAGAGACAGAACGTGGGGGAATGGATTCGAACTGAGAGTAGGTTTAGATGGGATATTAGGCAGAAATTCCTCCCTGTGAGGGCGGTGAGGCCCTGGCACAGGTTTCCCAGAGAAGCTGGGGCTGCCCCATCCCTGGAAATGTTCAAGGCTGAGTTGGATGGAGCTCTGCGCAATATGGTCTAGTGGAAGGTGTCCCTGCCTGTGGCAGAAGGGTTGAAATTGGATGATCTTTAAGGTCCCTTCCAACCATTCCACTATTCTACGATATCAGGGTGACTTTTAGAGAAGGATATCTTTTAATCAAAATGCAAAGTCTTGAAGTAAGCCAACATTTACACTCCTTTTGCCCCTTTTGTTTTGCACCTTGCGTCTGCAGTGATGCACTGGAACACTGCACACCTGGAGAGCTCTGAACGACTGAAACACTTTAGCACAGCTTTGGAAGGGGTAAGGCACACAAATCATTGTTAAAGGAGAAGTGGTTGCCACAGCACTGGGATAGAGCTAAATGTGATCTTCAGAGCCTATTAAGTTAATGCTGTATCATATCGAACAGAGTAAAGTTAGCCAGGGATGATTCATGTCCTCTCCACCACAGCTTAATAAATGGATACAGAAGTTATATTGATTTTCATGGATGAGCAAGTAGATCTGAAATCTGAAAACTTGATGAAATATAAATTATGGAAGACGGACCGCGTGTGATGATCTCATAAATGGGTGAGAAGTCCACCACTTGAAGAAAGTATACTAAACTGCAAAGGTTTATTTTGACATGCTATCACAATAAGTTTGTTTTTTTTTTTTAATATGGTTTGTCAAACCTCTCCTTGTGCTGTCAGGATTCTCTGAAGCCTTGACTCTAAGTGCAGAAGCTCTAATGTGGAATACCTAGTTTGCCATAAAGTGGAAAATATTAATAGCAATGTGAAAAGGGCAATTCCAGTCAATAGCACAGAATGAAGAAATACAAAGGAAAACTAATTTTTTTCTGTTTTTTAAATGAGAACTTGACAATCAGCTTCCAGATTCATTGTAATTCAAATCGTTAAGTAAAAGTTCATTTTACCAAAAGAGATTTTCTACATAATAGTTTCCTCTGGATTTACTTTGTGGGGAATTTCAACCATTATGCTTCCACAGAATAATGTTTCCAACAAAGATTTGTTCCTATAAAATCAATTTTGTTTTTCATAAAGCAGAAGGGAAACTTGAGCTTGTAACTCAAATAGATTTGTAACCAAAAATTAGGAACTTTTCCAAAGTAACTTTGACCAGCTGCTACTGGAACCATGAAAATATTTCATTAGTAAGGACCTGAAATGGAAGCAGACCCTCTTGGTTATTTTCTGTGTTCTACGTGGTCAGACCAAAAATGTAAAACAGAGGAGTACTGAATCATCAGAAATGTTACTGTACAGGTTATTCAGAGGTCAAGCAAATACAAAAGGGAGTTCAACAGTCCTTTTGTTTTGTGATGTCTGCAAATTGGTTTGAGAAGTCAATGAGGAGCTTTTTGAGCCTTTTAAAATAGAGAGGAACTCTTTAAGCTCCTCACTGCTCATGTATCACCGTTTTAGTTCTTTTCCCCTCGTGCCCCCAGAGGATGGCAGTGTAGAGACAACAGATTCCAGCAACAGACAATAGACTCTAGCAAATAGCAGTGGGACAATTTTTGCCCAGTTTACGTCAGCAGTGCTTTTTAATTCTTAGTCTTATTTTAAAAATAAAATTTGGTCCGCGAACTTGTTCGCATTGACTACAGAGGAATCCATCCCCTTCCAGCAGGCCACGTCATGTGGCCCAAAACGAGCCCAGATACGGCTCCAAGAGGCCATGGCAGCCTGGAAAAGTATCTTAGGTGTTCGGGAACAGTTCTGTGGCATTATGCAATCAAGATCAGTAGAACTCCTAAAGAGATACTTAGTTTGTATTACTTGTGCAGAGATGAGTCCAAAGTCTCAGGTCATTCAAGTCAGCAGCAAGTCCCTCACGGGCCTTAAGGCAAGAAGGGCAAGGTCTGTGACCCAAATGTGATCAGAGCAGGCTGCTTTGAGATTTTTCAGTTTTGGTTTATAACATCTGGATCAGAAAATCTAGCTTTAAGGTGCTCAGATACCCAAAACTTTTGAAATACAGCTCCTATAACAGAAAGTAGAACCTCTCACTTTTAGCTTCTCTTTTTCAAGATGGAAAAAAAGTTTGATGTGAACGGACAATTGAGGAAGAACACTTGAGGAGAGCCAGGAAAACTAAAATTAAAAGTAAAAATTCATTTCCACTCAGATATTCCTATAGTAAAACAGTTGCAAATTCTCAAAGATACCTTGTAGTTATTTTATTTTTCTTAACAGTCGTAGGAAAATGTTAGAAACAAAGTGCCTTACAGCATATGAGTAATTTAAATCATACCTTTTTCCGACATTTTTAACAACTAGACATGAACAAATATTTCCTGAGTTAATTCAGCACCACAACCTGCCCATAGCCAACTAAGACCACTAATTCTATCACAGTTCCCATACAGTTACTTGGCTGCACTTCCTTGGTCCATCTTACTAAGAAATGCTCTCAGGTTTTGCATATTAGGCACCTGGAACAGCCACAAACACTAAGATGTTTTGCAATTAATGATTTAATCAATTTTGCTCCCTGCTCTCTCTCTACAGAGAGGAATTGCATGCAGTAAACATCAGTGGAATAGAAGCTGGGGTAAAAAAAGGGGTAAAAGGGAGATAAATCTAAAGGAAAATGTTCAGCTAGAGAGAGATCATAATGTGCTGGAGTTATCTCCACGAGTGGGAAATTTACTCCTAACTTGAAGAACAAATATTGCAACATGTATGAAAAAAAGAAAAATCAATAAATCCCTGGATAAAACCGGATGGCGCTGTTGGGAGTTGGATTGCTCTGCTTGAGTGCAAGACAGGAGACTGGTATTGTAAAAATCTAGGAAGAAGGGGAAGGAGAATCTACAAAGAAAGGAGAGGAAAACAGCCTGATATTAATTTTTGGGAAAATAATAATAAGAACGAATAAGAAAGTAGTAATTACACATTTACAAGTGCAAAGGCACCTTCTTGCCACCAAACCCTGGCCCCAACAAGCAAACTCTTAGTATTTTAATTATTTGTTTAGCTTCATTTTCCTCCCCAAAAACCCAACTCAGCTCAACCAAACAACCCAAACACTTAAAAAAGGCACAACAACCTACCCCTGATCACTTGGCTAAAGTTAAGCTAGAAAGATACGGCAATCTAACATTCCTGATTGCATGCATGTCTCTAGAACTCTTTAAATTCCAGCAAAAACATGGATACATGCATCAAATGACATCATTAACCTTTTTTTCAGTTTTATGACAGAAGGAGGTTACACAATAGGAATTATTAGGTTTTTGCATTGCTTTGTGACAGACTTTATTTTATGGCTCTCATCCCTTTACTTGGATAGTGAGGAATACACTCTAATATATATACACACACACACAGAATATACACCAAACCAACATATATTACTATATAACTACAAATACATGCTTATATAATACATGTTCTCTGATATTTGACACATTTGGGTGTCCCTGGAAATAAATGCTAAAATAAAATAATTTTCAACCTTTTTTTCCTATTGATGCAATCCTAATTAAGCAACAACTCCAAAAGAACAGATATTTTGTCTGTTATGTGGTCTTTCAAAGATGAATGAAAACATTTTCTGTTGCTGATTTTAGGTAAATTCTCATGAGCAGTTCTACTAGTCTGATGCTTCCAAATTGCTAACCTGTATGAAGCAAATAGATACCAAAGGCTGACTCTATAGTAATTTTAGTCTTTTTTTCTTCTGTTTTACTATAATTATTTAATTTCCTTTCACTGTCTTTCACAATGAAAATTAACTAGCTTTTTTTTGCTGTTATTTAAGTAGCATATTATTATCAGGATTTTGGTAAAGAGGAGAATCCAAACACATTCAGAGACTAATTCAAGTGGCCTTCTCTTGGGAGGATGATCCAAAAAGGTTAAGGGTAATCCTTAATTATCTGCCCTGGGGACTGGCCATGTGGTGGAAGCTTTGTTGGCCGTGCTAACTCTGCAGTTTCACTACATCCATCCCCTGATACCTGAGTTGTTCTACAGCTTGCTTGCAGTAGTGAAGGCAAGAGTTTGCACCACGTACAGAAAAATGGCCTGGTGGCTTCAAAGGGAACAACAAACATCCAAATCAGTTTCCTGCAGCAAATTTCCTCCAAGAGGACGTGAAGCAATTTCCATCCCGTCCCCTCGTAGGCACTGCCTGTCACTTGATGTCCAGCTCTGCAGGGCTGAAGGCATTCCAAGTTTGGGAACTCATGAAGCCATGGGTCAGGTTGTGCAGTACAGTGTTTGACAAGAATCATCTTAATGAGCAGATATCCTTAAGGAATGCTGCATATTTAAAGCCAAAGCTTATTGCATAGAGCTTTTTTTCTGTAGCAAGTGCAAGCAGCACTCTTGGCATGCCAGAGTTTGTTTTTACTTAGGTTTAACTAAGGCAAAATCGCCCAGATGTTTGTTTTTGAAGCAGTATCCTGGGTAATATATCCTCTTGCAATAAAAATAACCGTTGTCAAATCTTCCTAAGGAACAGAATCATTTCTGCTGTAAAGCTATACATTCTTTTTCAGGCTTTTAGCAATCAAAGTTTTCATACAGGAATTTGTATTTCTTTAATTTCTAGAATTTTTTTTTTGTAATGCAGATGCCATTCCTTGAATAAAACCTTCCACCTTTGAAAGAATTACAGCTTTCATTCAACGATGTAGTCTCACGAGAATATTCAGTCTTCTCTGTAAAGACGAAGTAAAATATACTGATTAGACTTTCTAGAGAGGATGAGGGGGTTTTTATTTCATGCCTGTCATGCATTGAATCAGCAGATGCAGGTTATTTTATGTGGATTAACTTCCCCCCTCCCCAGGTTCACTTCAGGAAGTTGCAGGGATAAGGGGATGAATAGAAAGGAGGAAAACAGAACAATTTAAGAGCAGTAGCATGTTCAGATGGTGTCAGTAGCCAAAGCTCAGTTTTGGACAGAAGCATGAAAGCTAAGTCTTCAGAGTTCCTGGCATCCCTAACATTGATTAAACCTCATTGGGAATGCAGGAACAGTAGTTATAACTGGCATTCCTGCTTCTGCAAGGTAGGGAGGATCACAAATAGCTTAGCTCATGAAAAGAGATACCAGTATGTGTCTAGAAGAAAATGAATTCTCTTTCCTGCTGAATCAGCCACCTTATTGCTGCAGAGCTGAATTAGCAACAATTGACATCTGCAACTGAATTAATCCCAGCTCTCCAGGAATTAGAACCCTGAAACAACGAAGAGTTGCTGCCACCCTGTTACCACCACCTGAAATACTGGAAGTTATGAGGCCATGGTAGTTCTCCCTACTGTAGGCAGATGGATGATGGAGCACTCCCCCTGAGGTGTAGGTAGGGTTGCACCCAGAAAACACCATCATTTGTTCAAGATAACAAATCCATGGAGGTCACTGGCTTAGTGTCACATGATAGGTTAGGATGGCAATATGACATTTGGGACAGTTTATTCCAGAGCTTCAGCATCATGGCTCATTGGATTCCAGTCAGAGAAGAACTAGATCATGCTGACGAACCTCACTGTCTAATCTTTCAAATGAAATGCTAAAAGGCCAGTAAGCAATGTAGGATATGAGTGAAAGGCAATTATCTTGCTGTGCAAATACTGAGCATTTTCCTTAACAGGAGTATTAAAGGTTACAGGTGCTTGATCTAACAAGTCTATGCTTTTGCAGGCTTTGCCTAATTTACATCTAGCTAGCATCTCTACCCCATCCTCTTGCTCTTTCTCAAGCTGGATTTATCCAAGCAACCCATCTTCATTACAGAAACCTTTCACTTTTAAGCTGTACCGATCCACAGAAAAGCCCCAAACGTACACAAGTCTGAGATCCAGCTGCCCTGGGATCCAGTCAGCAGCAGCTGAACCAGAAGGGTAGTAAGGCAGCAATCTGGAGTTTTACGGGAACACCACTGCTCGCCATCTCCTTGCTTCCAGTGAGGGGCAGCTCTGGGGGGTCTCTGATTGGCAGGACTTGTGGATAGAACAAAGCTGTGAAGGACTGTTTAGTGCCAGAAATGTGTTCGTGTGTGGGAATGAAGGAAAGGCAAAGGTAGCAAGGGCAGCAGCATCTCTTCAGCACTGAAGCCTAAGAATTTGGATGATTCCTTCTCCTGGAGAGGAATTGAAAATCTAAGGCACTGAATGTGAAGTCCTTAGTCATCCCTCAGTGTTCTGAGGCTTTAGCCTGCTGTTACACTACAGACACCTAGAGGGTCTGTGACCTGGGTCTCTCATCAGATTTGGGTCAGAGAAGTTATACACCTGAGCATCATTTGGGTGGTCCTCTCCCAGGCCTAAATGGAGCTCTTTCTTAATGGAAACCTGGACTTACGTACAGAGGTTTATCAGATCTGGTGTGCAAGCTCATGAAAATGCAATGGTCTTGGAGGCAATGCAAAAATTCTAAACTATGAGCCTTTGCAAGGCCAGCAAGGGAATGCAGGTCAGAGATCCAGGGATTCCTTACTTCAGTTTCTGTCCCAAGCAGATAGGCCTTGCCAGCTCGGAAGTTCACACAAAGTTGGGAAACACTGACTATATAGTGCTGATGTAAGCTAACATTCTTGTGTCAGGCCTCTTGCATGGAATTTTGGCGTGGCTCTTCAAGAAGGACAATGATTTTCTTCCAGGAACCGTATTTCTCCTTGAGGTTTTTTAAGTAGTTATCGTTATGGCTGGCAAGAGTGGATTGGAAGGGCGGCGAGAAAAACTTGAATCCTCAGCGGCTGACACCCACGTAGGACAGCCTCTGGAGCCACACAAGATAATCTTGCTCCTGTGGATTTCTGGTGTCCCTTTCGCTTTGCTCTTGCATTCCCGCCTCAGTTGGTCCCAACTCCACTAACTCAGAGTGCACGCAGCTCAGAGAGCGGAGGTTCCAGAAGTCACTTCTGCACGCATACTCATGCCTTGAGTGTAGCCACCGGTGTTAAGCCTGGTTTGGTCTGCTTTGACACAACGCTCCAGATATCCTCTTCTGCTCCCTCTGCACCAAAGGCAAAGCCATCAGGCAGGCTGGCTGAGAGAGGGGAGCTGGCCTATCCTGGCCAGGAGGAACAGACTCAAGCAGCTCCTTACATGAAGTGGACTTTGAATAATGTTGCCAGCATCAACCTTGTCCCTTCTGCTGCTTGTAAGAGAGAGAGGAGCGTGCTCACTAAAAACTCATACACAAACTTTGATGAGAGTTCTTAAAAACAAGATGCAAAATTTGATCAGAATATATCAGAAAACATGACAAGGTTGTGAAACAAAAGTGTTTTGGTTTTTTATTATTTCTGCTACTCGAACACTGATTTTATCTCGGGTTGTTAAAAAGTTGAGACACTGACAAAAGCAGAGACAGTGACAAGCAGGACTCCTTCTTCTACTTAAAAAACACTAGGTCCTTTCCAGAGGAGGAGACAGACAAGACATCCCTACCACTCCACAGCTGCCTGAGTACTCTCACCTCTTTGGCTGATGTCAAATCCTATGTCTCACACCAGGACTTAGCAGAACCTGAAAAGGAAAAATGTCTTATTGGGGAATTGAGATGAAAAAGAACTGTGTGGCAGGGAACAAAGAATCTTCTACATGTGATCATATCCTTGTTGTTTAGGAGATCACAGCACCTCAGGGTTGCTTTCATGGCATTACAGGGCTTGCAGAACATGGTTCAGGTTTATCAGGAGGAGCAAGAAGGAGTTGCAGTTGTATCAGCATCAGCAGAGTTCAGGAAACCTAGTGCTGAAGGAAGGGGGCTGAGACAGGGTAACATTGCAGGGTACTTGCAGAAACACCCACAGAACTACCAAATTAAGATAACAGGGTGAGGAGTAGAGGAACAGAATAAGCATCAGCAGAGCTAAGGGAAAGAGAGATGCTTTGCAGAGAAGTGTTTAAAAGGAAACATCACTACATCCCCCGAAATAATGGTTGGCACTCCTTTGGTCTCCGACAGCCTCGTTGAACCCCTTCTGTGGGTAGGCACAAACGCCTCCAGTGGAGAGAAGAAACAGCAAAACACAACCCAGAGCTCAGGTTCCACAGGGAAAGGAAAGATCCCGAGACCGTCAGGCAATCTCTACTGCTGAGCAGACCTGAGTCATCAATCTTTATTGGTCACCACAGCTCCTTCAAATCACATTTCCTTTTCAAATGCCTGAAAGCGGTTGAGAAGGAAAGAAGGGATGTGTTGGCCTGGTAGTCACGCTTTAAGAAACAGAGAAAGTTTTTAGGAGAAAATGAGCACAAAATCAGATTAAAAAAATCACGGGCAAGACGGAAATATGCAGTGCATTTTTCAGGGAGGGTATATGTCTTAAAAGAATATTGCTACACACTTGTTGCTTCCCATAAGAAGACGGGGAGAACTGACTGGAAATTTGACTCAGCTGTGAATTCTAATGAACCAGTACTTTACCCAGACAGATAATTTTTTTCTAACCACAGTTGTTTTCAATTATGTCCTCTCCTCGAATATGTTTTCATAACAAAGCTTCAGAGTTGTCACAGTGCTCATCTTGGCAGTTCAAAACACAGCCCACTATCTTGGTTTGGGACAGAAGTGCTGCCCACTTGGAGTTAGTAGTTTGCATCTGGTTGGAGAATCAGGCTGAATTAACATGCAGAGTTCCAATTCTGATTAGTATGATCCAAACCCAAGAAATATTAATAAGTTGGGTCTGCAGCCAGGAAGACTTTGCTGACGAATTAGATTTAACAAGATTTTAAGGGGGATAAAAGCCCTCATGTTATTTTAGCAAGATGCAAGATACCACAGCTTCAAAATGCTTTAAAAAAATTATGAACTTACAATTTTTGTGCTGATACATGAAAAAAGTCCCGTGGCCTTTAGGAAACCCTGTTTATCTAAAGCGTTTTTGTTTTTTGTTTCTTTAAGGCCACTACTGCTATATGTTACATCTAAATGGATTATAATAGAAGGAAATTAAATTACCGTGGTGCTCCTTGGCAGAACGTGGTGTAGCTGTCAGTCCTGCTGCACTGCACGGACAGCCACAGTGGCATTTTGTGCTGTGCAATGCAGCACTCTGCAGAAACACCCGAGCTCGTGCTGATTTAGCTGGCTTGGGAGCTGGGCAGGCTGAGGTGGGAACACTGCCCGGGGAAGTGGGGTATCGCTGGCCCCAGCTGTGCAAACCACTGGTTCACAGCTAGTTCGGGAATTTCCAAGCTGTAAGGTATTGTGCAGGCTAGACACGCATTTTTGAGACACTTGAATATCAAATAATGGTACACTCCCTTTCTTCTCTCCGACTCCTCCTTTTTTCCTTTGACCTGCATTAAATTTATGTGGGTGGTACCTACGGTTATGCTAAAAGGGGTGAAGGAATCTTAAAATTTTTGCTATCCCCTTCCCTCCTCTAGTACATCTCATATTTCCTCAAATGTTTTTAACATCAGTGCTGAATTCTTTTCCATAACTACAGAATAAAAAAACCCATTAAAAATATAATGCCATTATAGCCCCAAGAAACTTGGCAGGAGAAGCTAAGTAGGTTAAACCGTTTTTGTAAGCCAACGAGATACCAAATGGATGGAGTTCTAGCAAAGTTATGTAATAAATTATCCATGTGCAAGCCATTGCTTTCTCCTCCTACTTTCAGTCGTGTACCAGGACAGCTCCAAAGACTAAGCTCATGGGCAAATGACAGAAGAATTTTACATATGAGTGGGAAAACTAAAAAAAAAAAAGGGCATTGCTGAGAAATGGACAGAAAAAACAGCTGTAACTCAGATTTTAACCTGCAGTTCATGAAAGCAAAGCATAGAGTCCTACCACTGTGGGGATTCACAAGTTAGAAGAGCTCTTAAGTCACTGCAAAGGACAACTATTTCAACTTAATTTACTTTTTTTTTCCTTCTAGGCTTGTTTGAAAATTGATTAGTGATACTGAATAGTAACCATCTTTTAAAATTGGCCAGATCTGGTCTTTCAAGTGCTCAAAAAGCAATGAGAGGAAACACATTAGTGTTTAATGATCACATTTATCAAAAAATTCATCAGCTAAATACAAACAAGTTATCCAATGCAATGATTTACTTACTTTATGGAACAACGCTGCTCAAGTTTACCTATTTTCTTCTTTGATCTGTTAAATAATTTCACTTAGACTAAAAGTTACCTTAGAAGGGTACCTAGCCCTGTTTTGAAGATAACATTTTGAAAGCCTTATGTTCAGCTAAACTATTCCCTTTCCAATATTTTATTCTCTAGATTAGGAAATAAAACTTTGCAATGTAGCAAATTAATGATGCCAGGGAAAACACTCCTCCTTCAAATAGTCATTTCCTTGTCATGGACATACAAGTTACTTGGATTTAGCCTTAATAATGGTAAACATTTAATGCACTGGAAGTTATTCGTATTCTGGGTATCTTGAAATATGCATTATTAGGCTTTAGAGTTAGAATGCAATTATTGTATTTGTTAAAATTCTAAGTTGCTTGGCTGCTTCACAATGCAGTCACTGTATTTACAAATCTGGCTAATAAACCAACATAAAGCATGTCAGAAAGGTGATGCATAATTCACTAAAGACAGACTTTGCTCTGTTTTCCTCTGTATCCTGCTAATTTCCTTGGAAAAGGGGTGGTGTGCGTGCCTGAAAACTTTCTTTAGCTGTGCAAATATACAACAATTTCATTTCAAAGTGGCTTTAGGGGCTGGCAAGCTAAGAAAGTTTGCAAAGGTATAGGAAAAAGAAAGAAGACCTTTACAGTATCTGTGGCCGGTATTCAAGATACGATTCCCACCAATTTGAAGGGTTTTGTCCCTTACTATCCATACATCATTTCTGAGACAGTAGGATACTTTACACTCCGGAAAACTTGTAATATCTTTCCAACTTTTCCCACCTCCTTTGGCTGAACTCCACTTGAAATCCAAGATAATTTGAAGAAACTTGAAACTCGCTCATATTAGCAACACAGGAGCAGGTTAAAAACATATTAATTACTAAAAATGGTTTAAAATTCCCATTGTACTCATTCTAGGTTTTGGTCGTGCTCTTTCAGCATATCATCAGCTTCACAGGAAGGAGAGG
Organism: Atrichornis clamosus; assembly: GCA_013400975.1. Taxonomy (NCBI): domain Eukaryota; kingdom Metazoa; phylum Chordata; class Aves; order Passeriformes; family Menuridae; genus Atrichornis; species Atrichornis clamosus. The sequence continues at coordinate 80,156 of WBMZ01006460.1, forward strand.
CTGAATCTCAGATGTCATGGAAATTCAAAGTAATTTCTCCATTTCAGAATGTGTTGTTCAGTATGATCACAGCTCAACTCACCTGTAGATGCGGAGAAAAATTAGTTTTTGCCTGGAAGTATAAATTCACTTGGAAAAATTCTGTATCAGTCAAACAAACAAATACCTCTGCTGTTAAATCGAAAAACTTCAAGCAGTGCTTGAAATAATTTTCCATTGCTACTTGAAAACCTCAAGGGTTTTGTTTTTGATTTTTGGGTTTTTTTTTTAGTAAAAACCTGATCCCAGGTAGCTCTAAGGCAGCTAGAAATCCATCAAGTGTTTTAAAATCCATAATAATCTGGGATGTATTGACTTCCAAACCTGGCTATAAACATCCAAGGGGAAAATTGCTTACCAATATGTCATATATTATCTGTGAGTTCTGAGAAAGACAAAGTTAGCTGGCAAACCATCAGGTAATTTGCATACAAGATGTATCTGTAACTATCTATCCCAATTAAAAAAACAAAGTACACAAAGAACACAAGTAATCACAGAAATGTATGAACTGCATTTGTAGCTAAAGCCTGAACATGTCTATGAAGAACAAACAAGTCTTGAAAATGGTCCTTTGAAGAGGTCCAGAGAATTACCCAGCGCATTTTCAGAGTGTCAGCAATGTGGATTTGACTGCAGCATCCTCTGGGGCGGTGAGAAAAGTGACTTTCCGGTATATATACTTACATTCTAGTGTGTCTATGTGTTTTCCAGGTATATACCTGTACACATATTTTTGCACTTTCAAGCTGGCGACGGGACATTTCCATTCTTGCTAGGGAAAACACAGACCAGGAAGGTCTACAAAACCTTGAACAGATGTGAAGCCCTGACAGACCTGGCTCCGGATGACACTCACAAGCCGGTGGGACAGTGACTAACCCCGAGTGACCCTCCGCCCCCGCAGCCTCCAGCCCGGAGCGGAAAGCCACCGCACACGGGGCACCTGCGCCGGTACCTCCGCGGAGAAGGGGCCGGGGCACGAGGGGCTGGGGCTGCGGATGCGGCGGGGCTGGGGCTGGAGCCGGGGCAGGGGCTGGAGCCGGGGCAGGGGCTGGAGCCGGGGCAGGGGCTGGGGGCGGTNGGGCGGTGCGGGGGCGGTCCCTCGGCGGGGGGAGCCGATAAAGGCAGGGCGGCGGGGAGGCGGCGGTGGACAGCGCGGAGTTGTGCGTGCGCTCCTCGCCCTCCGGCCGGGATCGCCGTGCCCTGAGCGCCTCTCGGAGCCAGCCGGCAGCGGGGCAGCCGCCATGGGGGCCGCAGGAGCGCTGGGGCTGGCGGCCGTGCTGGCGGCCGCGCTGCTGTGCGGGCCCGGGGCGCTCGCCG